>CAUYON010013821.1:0-10462 GCA_963573935.1 Arctocebus calabarensis
GATCTCAGTTATAAAAGACCATAGTGGCTGTTTTAAGAAGATTCTCCAGGTTATGGTCTGGGTCTAGAGCCAATTTCTGGAGTTTTCTTTGAATGTCTGGAGCCGCTTGAGTGATAAATTTGTGTTTTAAAATAATCTGACCCTCTTTGGTGTCAGGTTTAACTTGTTTGTTTTTTCTCATTGCCTCCCTAAGCCTTTTTTTTTTTTTTTTAATTAAATCATAGCTGTGTACACTAGTGCAATCCAGGGACACAATGTGCTGGTTTCATATACAATCTGAAATGTTTTCATCAAACTGCTCAACATAGTCCTCATGGCATTTTCTTAGTTATTGTATGAAGACATTTGTATTCTGCATTAATTGGGGAAAAAAAATCCCTGGCCCTTCCCGTACAGTATGAAACCATGTTTTCTAATGACTAAGTATCAGGAACATTACATATTAATGTACAGATATTCAAGTAATAAAATTATTTTTTAACATTTTAGATTAATGTGAGGGTACAACAACTAGGTTACAATGTTTGCATTTGTTAGGTAAGTCCCTGTTGTGTTTGTGTCCCACACCCAGGAGCACATAGATCCCCCTCCACCCTTCCTCTTCTCTGTCTTCCCCACATCTTGAATTGAATTCAGGTTTTCTCCTGTGTGGGAATGTATTAGTTCATCTACTGGCTTCATATTAGTAAAATTATTAAAGAAAAAAGCAAGACATTGATGAACAAATAATTTATATTAAAGGTCTGTCACTGATAACACAAGGATAGGGAAGAATTCCAGAAGTCATTTAAGAAATAAGCAGTAGTCTGCCTTTTCTTGTGAGCTCCATAGGTGTTAAATTCTAACATGTTTCATGACGTAGGTGTGTGCTGCACATAGTCCTTGTATATTTCACATGTGTTTGAAAAAGGCCCTTGTGTGTTGAATTTTCCATTCTAAATACCAGGTTATTAAACCAAAAGCCTTCTGACCTCCTAAACATGTAAAAATGCTTCATTTGATCTCAAAATCTTTAAGAAGATTTCCATCTTCTTTCCTACTTAGGAAAGGGGAGGTATTCAGACTGTGTATCTTCCCTCCCAGGAGAGCAGCCTCCTGATGATGACACCACTATTGTTCGTTGAAGCTAATGCTGTCATCTGGCAATCCTCTTCAACTGTGTTCCACCAGGGGCTCTAAATACCATGGTGCTCCAAATCATTATTCCTATGTCATTTTAAAGTGAAATGCAACAATCCACTAATTCCCCTTTATAAATATCACTATTATTCAATTTCATGCGACAATGCTAAATACTAACTAAATAAAAACCTAACTTTCTTTCTTTCTACCTTTCTTTCTTCTTGCTATCCTTCTTTCCCTGACTTGATATAACTCCTATGCAATTCCACTCAAGTGGGGTTTTTGAGAACATTAAAATCTAGGATTATTTCAAGATAAAGTATTTGTGTATGAATTTGAGAAAAATATACAAAACTGAGGCTAAGAACCACAGAATGGCTTTAAAAGTCAGGGAATTTGTTCTTAAAATTCTGGTAGTATAAGCTCAGTGCCTGTGGCTCAACGGGCTAAGGCGCCAGCCACATACACCTGAGCTGGTGGGTTCGCCTCCAGCCCCGGCTCACCAAACAACAATGACGGCTGCAACTAAAAAAAAAAAAAAAAAAATGGTCGGGTGTTGTGGCGGGTGCCTGTAATCCTAGCTACTTGGGAGGCAGAGGCAAGAAACTCACTAGAGCCCAGGAATTGGAGGTTGCTGTGACCTGTGATACCACAGCACTCTATCCAGGGTGACAGCTTGAGGCTCTGTCTCAAAAAAAAAAAAAAAAAAAAATTCTGGTAGTATAACTTTTAGAAATCCTAGAAAGTGTATGTGTAAGTGTGTGTGTGTGTGTTGAAGTACGTTTCAATGGAAGTTGATCTTTGTACATTATTTTGGGCTACATTTACCAAGACCATATGGCACACACTTTCATGTAGCTGTTTGTTGTTGACAAGAGCTTAACCATGATTTTTCATATACTTTAATAGTTGTGCAAAACTATTACATCTTGAGTGGCACAGAACTACTAAATGTACAAAATATATAATAACTTTAAAATGCTTTTTTCTTTCTTTCATTAATTTGCTACTTCTAGGAAAATGCTGCCTTTAGTATGTCCAGTTTCTACCTGATATCTCCCATAGACTCTATTAACTTAATCAAATCACTGTACTTTGATGCTTGCCAAACTCTTTATCGTGTATTATGTAGTTGTCTTTTAAATTCATTACACAGAGACCTTCCATGTAAAGCACATTAGTTTCTTTACTCTTCTGAAATCTTTACCAGTGGTAAAATTTATAAGGGGTAAGGCAGTATCTGAAGGAAAATGCATTTGATTTGAGATTTTGTTTTGTCTGAGTTTCACCTGAGAAAATAATGAAGTTTATTCCTTAAGGCCCCACATTTTTATATCTAATTTTACTTATTCAATTTTTTAAATTTTTATTTTACTTAAAGCACGGTTCCTCAATAGTGGCAATATTGGCACTTTTAGCTGGAGAATTCTAATTCCTTGTTCAGGAGGTTATCTTGTTATCTTTTTATAGATAGCCTGCTTAGTACAGCCCATAGTCTCTACCCACAAGATTCCCCTCAAGTGACAGTTAAAAAATGTACAGACATTTCCAAAATTCCCTGGCAGAAAGACTGGAATGAGAAAGACTCATTCCCATTTGAGAACTGCAGACTTAAGAGACTCCTGTCTCCCCACATTTTATAAGCTCCAGCAAGATAAAAGCTAGGGATGGCCTGATTAGCAGTTACCAAAAGAAACATCAAAGAAGACGTAATATTTCCTTTAGTTCTAACCAGAATACTATGTGGGGATGAATTGTTAAAATGTATACATTTTTGTGAATTTTAATTAGCGAAATGTCTTACAATCTTGATTCCTTCTAGCTAACTTGGAAGTGACAAGCTTACTGATTTGTAAGTTATAGGTAGTTCAAGTAAACTCCATTTAATGAAACACCACCCATTACACAAGTAATGTCCTAAAATGACCACGAACTGAGAATTCAGACTTTATACAGCATTTATGTCTTAGTTGCAGGGAAGAGTAAAGCATTGTGACTATAAGTGTATACTTCTGCCATTGGTAGAATTAAATGCAAAATGCTAGGTCTTGTGTGCTACGTAATAAACCATCTCTTTCACAAATTGAAAACTTTATGAAGAAATGTAAATCACTGAACATTGCTATCAAATCATTCAATGGCAATATAAGAAGATTATTTTTCCCATGTTAGAGAATATATTAATTTCAGAGATTTGTAAAACAACAATGTATGTGGATATATTATTTCAAAAATTTATTGATAAAAAGTCCTTTATATGCATAGAAACTCCTTGATGTAAACCATTTTAATTATTGTAGTATTCTTTTTTTCTTTTTGAAAAATGTCACAGCCATTTGCAGATAGAATAAATTGCTTGGGATAAAATCCTAAATTATGGCCAGACAATATAGGTAAATTATTTGCTCTTGAAACAACTAAAAAGTCAATGGCAATTTCTAGGTTTTGTCACTATTTCTAAAATTAGTATCATTTTCAAATAGGTATGTAAATTCAAAAATATTTTCTATTTAATTAAACAGCTAATATAACTTTATAATAATGAATGTTTATAGATATATATGATACATTTACACTATTTCTTTAAGATTTTTAATTTATCTTTTAGTGTAACCTAGATTCTTTTAACCTAAAATATTAATAAAATGTATTTTTAAATATCTACTTTGGGAAAAATACATTGAATCTTGTTGTCATTGGATTTAAATAAAAATGTCATTTGTTTAAAACGGTAATGCAACCACCAAGTTTGTCAATGTTGTTGCATTGATTTACTAGTATCAGCCACCAGGAAATTTCCCCAATGTCTCTTAATAAATATATTTTCTGACACCAAAGGAGAAGGTATCAAGGAGAGTCATAACAATACTCAAGGTTGAAATAAAAGTTTTTCATTATAGGAATAACCTCAGATATGAATAAACACTGGGGAAAATGTATATGTGAGTGTAAGAGAAAATGAGGGGACGGGGAGTGTGTGAGTGTGTGTGTGTGTATATGTGTGTGTGTGAGACAGAGAGAGAGACAAACCACGTATTTGGGAGATATGGCAAAATATGTTGTTCAGATCAGGGTTTCATCATCCAAACTTCACTGACTCTGCTGAAGTCCTGAGAATTACAAAATTTTAGACAAAAGAGATCGTCTACGAAGACCTACGTACAAAGAGAGGAATGATCTCCCCCATTCAGCTTCTCAAAGTATAAAGATCCAGGGATCTGAATACATAATTATAGCTTATAATGAACTGATTTTGGCAAACCTTTGATAGAGACGGTGTTTAGTGAAATAGAGGAAGAGAATTCTGCCTAGTTATTATAGTCCAGAAGTGTTTAATTCATATTTAATTAATTGATTAATTGGTACTCTCTGAAATTAATGTAATTCTGCTCCAGATCATTTAAAAATTATTTTTCAAAACTCATTATTATTTCCGTATGCTCTGCAACACAGATAAAAAATACTTACTTTTAGCAACATTTCATCAGTAAGAATGGTTCATGCTCTTTGGTAGCTCACTGTATGCTCTATTATGATGTGTTTTTCATGAAATCTCTGGCCTCCTTTAATCCATCAACACCATAGTGAAGTACATATTATTAGTCTATGCATTTTATTGATGAACAACTCAAAGGGATTGAGTGATTTTGTAAAGTTTAAGGTATGGATATATGAAAAGTAGTATCCTAGAAATGTAGGAATTTTGTAAATTTTAGAATGCTATGATTGATTTCCTCACCAGTATTACATGTTTAAGTGGTATTAAATTACGAAGTAGATAAAATAAATCAAATGGGACTATTAACATTGTATTCAAAATTACATATACTGTGTGTTAACAACATTTTTAGATGCTCAACCATGCCAATAATTTCTACATTTGAGGTACTGCAATTAAAAGAAGTCTGTAAAAAAGTCTGTAACAAGCTTTTCTACAAAACCACAGGAGAATAAGGAAGTCACATCCTGAAATGCTAATCGATTTAACAACTTGCACAATTGCCTTTTACGTGTTGAAGGAGCAAGATGCATTGGAAAGCCACAAAATAATGGACTTTTTTTTTCAACTCTTCTACCCAGGAAACAAATTGGTGTCAAAGAGGCCCTACACTTCATAGTAGAATGGCTTAAATAATACGCCCTTTATAAAGAGCACTGGCAGAATGTGTAGACAAATGTCCCAGGGTCACTAAGAGTCCAGATTATAGAGACATACTGAAACTGTTACACAAAAAGACACTTTCAGGCATACAGTGTCCTTCTCAGAAAACTTTGAAACAGTTTATGGTTTTCAATGCTTGTCATGTACAAACGTCATATTAATTAGTCAAATTCACGTAATCTAAGTTAAATGTTTGTGAAATAGGTGTTTTCATTTCTGTTTTTTAGGAGCATGTGAACTAGGGGGTAAGTCCCTCAGAACACTTACTGGAAACCTGTTTTTCTGATGCCATCTTCTGGTTTTTCTCCTTGTCATCATTTCTTCCCATACTAATTTCTGACGTGGCCATCCAGGCAAGGCATTTTAATATATTCTATTGTTTAAGAATGTAAATTGAATCATCTGATTTCACAGTTAAATGTGTGTTAGTGAACCTGCCAGCAGGGTAGATAACAAAAGGATGAATGCAACCACCTGAATTCTAAATTAGCATTTCCAAAATCCATAGGCTATTGTTTATAGACATACAAAATATGTTCAAAATGGACATGTACTACAGAAAACTGTTTTGTTTTACTTTGTTTTAAGAAGAAAATACTAGAGCAAAAATAAACTTGAAGGGTGAAATTGTTTGAATGAATTTTTTTATCAGCCAAACAGAAATGACCTTTCTCATAAGGTACTTGAGTTACTAGACTATTAATATTAAAGCAAATGGACATTGCCATGGAAGATTGATGTGCAGCAATCTTAGAGTCCAATGGCTTCTTTTACTACATAATATTTTCACTTATATTCAACTAAAATGTCCTTTGAATTCCATTGTCATTATTTTAATTCAATGAAATTTTAGCAAAAGTAATGCTCAAATTCTAGAAAGTCCAATACAAAACTATTTCCCGCATCTCCTTGGGTAGAATAATGGGATTTATTCCTCTGATCAAGCAAGCTAGAGTTTTAACATTTACATGCAAATCACACCACAGATTAATCACACAGTTTTGTCTTTAGTATGAAGTAGTTTTGCTCGCTACTTCTTTACCTTCATGTTTTTAAATTTCAAGCCACGTGTTACTTACTCTGTGGAGACTTCTGTCACCTTCTGTACTCCAGCCTATTGATCCTTGGCAAGGCAATCACTTCTGAAAGCTGAGCATTTTCTCCATGGTAATTATGTACTTCCATGCCTACCCCATCTACAAAATATTGCCCTACATTGACATGAACATTTAAAAAACACAATTTTTATTAGTCTTTATTCAATTATTCTAATCTATCTAGTACAACATTTTGGAAGTATCAGTTGGCAGATAAGTGTTTAATTTATAAATTAAAATAATTGCTTTAACAAAAGTTGATAATATTAAATATATAGAATACATGTAAATGGATATCTTCTGCTTTTCAAAAATTATAGAAATTATAAAAGTATATTTACATTTTTCCACATTTTTTCCACTGAGTAATACTGTATACCCTCTAAATCACTCCTTATCAGTTACAGTTTATTTAGTCATAGTTTAACTAATTTTAAATATGGATGAATAAGGTATTTACATTTTGAATTTGCAATAATATATAATGTCAATAATTTTTCGATATTGAAGGTATACTATTTGGAAGTTTCTAGAAGGAAGATTAGTAGGTGCTATTTGGGTAAGTTTCTAGAAAGAAGATTAGTAGGCATAGATAGTGGGGATGGTGACTGATTCCCCTCCAGATGGGGTTATATTAATTTAGATTCCCACAATGTAACAAAAGGTATGTTCTTCCCAATAGCCAAACAAGAATGTTATCAAGTTTCGAGATTACTGCCAAACTAATAAACTAATAATATGTATTTAAATGTATGCAAAATCTACATGATGCATTGCTGTTCGGCATATATATGTCTTTCATAAATGTAAAAATACTAAAAACTTGAACAGTAAATTTGCAGTAAAGTATTGTGCATGTGCACTCATCACTCACTTATAAACAAGGTTATGTAAAAGTTTTGGTTTATGCTGTTATTTAGGCATGTAGATTTACCTTTAATATGAGGTAATCCTCACAGAATTCTTTTTAAAAAATTTTTTTAATTAATTAATTTATTTATTTGGAAGATGAATAAGTGTATCAATGAACGAACACAGTCCCCTCCAGGGCAAAGTGAATGAATGGGTACAGTCCATTCATGGAATTGAGGACCAGGAAATTCACATGAAACTGATCTAGGCTTAGAGAATGGGGGTTCCACATTTGGTCCCAAGTGCAAAGTGAAGGAGACACCAAGGCACAGGTGACTTCTCAGCAGTTGTCTGGCCTTTTTGTCTATTGGCGCCTCCGGTGGGGGTAGGAGGTCCCCCTCCTCCTTTCTCTCCAGGTCTCGGTTATAAAAGACCATAATGGCTGTTTTAAGAAGATTCTCCAGGTTATGGTCTGGGCCTAGAGCCAATTTCTGGGGTTTTCTTTGAATGTCTGGTGCTGCTTGAGTGATAAATTTGTCTTTTAAAATAATCTGACATTCTATGGAGTCAGGTGTCAATTGGGTGTGGTTTCTCATTGCCTCCCTAAGCCTCTTTTTTTTTTTTTTTTATTAAATCATAGCTGCGTACACTAGTGCAATCAAGGGACACAATGCGCTGGTTTCATATACAATCTGAAATGTTTTCATCAAACTGCTCAACAGTTTCATTGCCATGCTTTTCATGGCATTTTCTTAGTTATTGTATGAAGACATTGTATTCTGCATTTAGTAAGTTCTGCCTGTACCCCTCTAAGATGCACCATAGGCATGGCCCCACCAATTACCCTTCCTCCACTCCAACCTCCTCCCTCCCCTCCCTTCCCATATTCTTGTGCTATAGTTGGGTTATAACCTTCATATGAAACCTTTAAATTAGCTTCATAGCAGGGCTGAGTAATTGGATATTTTTTCTTCCATTCTTGAGATGGTTTGCTAAGAAGAATATGTTCCAGCTCTAACCATGTAAACACGAAAGAGGTAAACTCTCCACCTTTCTTTAAGGCTGCATAATATTCTGTGGTCCATGGTGTGCATGTACCATGGTTTATTAATCCATTCGTGGGTCGATAGGCACTTGGGTTTCTTCCTTGACTTAGCAATTATGAATTGGTCTGCAATAAACATTCTGGTACAGATGTCTTTGTTGTAGTATGATTTTTGGTCTTCTGGGTATATACCTAGTAAAGGAATTATAGGGTCGAATGGAAGGTCTATTTTTAGATCTCTAAGTATTCTCCAAACTTCTTCCAAAGGAACATAGTAGAATGCATTCCCAACAGCAGTGTAGAAGTGTTCCCTTTTCTGCACATCCACGCCAACATCTCTGGTTTTGAGATTTTGTCATGTGGGTTAGTCCTACTGGAGTTAGGTGATATCTCAGAGTAGTTTCGATTTGCATTTCTCTGATGATTAAGGATGTGAGCATTTTTTCATGTGTCTGCAGGCTGTGCGCCTGTCTTCTTTGGAGAAGTTTCTCTTCAAGTCCTTTGCCCACCCTGAGATGGGATCACTTGTTCTTTTCTTGCTAATATGCTGGAGTTCTCTGTGTATTCTGGTTATCAAACCTTTGTCTGAGGCATAACTTGTAAATATTTTCTCCCATTCTGAGGGCTGTCTGCTTAGTATACCTACTATGTTCTTAGCTGTACAAAAGCTTTTTAGTTTGATCAGGTCCCAGTAGTGTATTTTTGATACTGCTTCAATTGCCTGGGGGAGTCCTCCTCATAAAATATTCACCCAAGCCAATTCCTTCAAGAGTTTCCCCTGCACTTTCTTCTAATATTTTAATAGTTTTATGTCTTAAGTTTAAATCTTTAATCCAGTGAGAGTCTACCTAAGTTAACGGTGAGAGGTGTGGGTCCAGTTTTAGTCTTCTACAGGTCGCCAGTCAGTTCACCCAGCACCATCTATTAAATAGAGAATCTTTTCCCCACTGAATGTTTTTAATTGGCTTGCCAAAGACCAAGTAACGGTAAGTACCTGGATTCATCTCTTGGTTCTCTATTCTGTTCCAAACGTCTACCTCTCTGTTTTGTGCCAATACCATGCTGTTTTGATCACTATCAATTTATAGTAGAGTCTCAGGTAGCATGATTCCTCCTGCTTTGTTTTTATTTCTGAGTAATGTCTTGGCGAGGTTTTTTTCTGATTCAATATAAAACGAAGTATTATTTTTTCGAGATCTTTAAAATATGACAATGGAGCTTTGATAGGAATTGCATTAAAATTATATATTGCTTTGGGTAATAGAGACATTTTAACAATGTTGATTATTCCCAGTTATGATCACAGTAGATTTTTCCATTTGTTCACATTTTTAGCTATTTCTTTTCTTAAAGTTTCATAGTTCTCTTTATAGAGATCTTTCACATCCTTTGTTAGGTAAACTCCCAAATATTTCATCTTCTTCGGCACTACTGTGAAAGGAATAGAGTCCTTCATTGTTTTTTTGGCTTGGCTATTGTTGGTATATATAAAGGCTACAGATTTATGGGTGCTGATTTTGTAGCCTGAGACATTGCTGTAGTCCTTGATCACTTCTAAAAGTTTTGTAGTAAAATCCCTGGTGTCTTCCAGATTACAACATGTTATCTGCAAAGAGTGAAAATTTGATCTCTTCTGACCCTATGTGGATACCCTTGATCGCCTTTTCTTCCCTAATTGCAATGGCTAGAACTTACATTACAATGTTGAAGAGCAATGGAGAGAATGGGCAACCTTGCCTAGTTCCTGATCTAAGTGGAAATGGTTTCAATTTAACTCCGTTCAGTACGATATTGGCTGTGTGTTTGCTGTAGATGGTCTCCATCAGTTTAAGAAATGTCCCTTCTATACCAATTTTTTTAAGTGTTCTAATCATGAAGGGATGTGGATATTGTCAAAAGCTTTTTCTGCATAAATTGAAAGAATCATATGGTTTTTATTTTTAATTTGTTTATGTGCTGGATTACATTTATAGATTTATGTATATTGAACCAGACTTGAGACCCTGGGATAAAGCCCACTTGGTCATGGCGTATAATTTTTTCATGTGTTGTTGGATTCTGTTTGTTAGTATCTTGTTAAATATTTTTGCATCAATATTCATTAGTGATATTGGTCTATAGTTTTCTTTTCTTGTTGGGTATCTCCCTGGTTTAGGGATCAAGGTGATATTTGCTTCATAGAAT
>CAUYON010013822.1:0-23196 GCA_963573935.1 Arctocebus calabarensis
CTACTAGGGAGGCTGAGGCAAGAGAATCGCTTAAGCCCAAGAGCTGGAGGTTGCTGTGAGCAGTGTGACGCCACGGCACTCTACCCAGGGCGATAAAGTGAGACTCTGTCTCTACAAAAAAAAAAAAAGAAAGAAAGAAAGGTGATAGAGGTAGTGAAGACAGAGGCAGCTGCAACATTGCTCAGACAATTCAGTTGTCTGGAGGTCCTGCCCTGACATGGGAATCAATTGTGGGGTTGGGTGTGTAAACCACCTTATAAAAGCCAAGAAAAATTAACTGCCTCAGCTATACTTCTTGCCAGCTTGGGAAACTCACCTGCAAATGTCTGACTCATTTTTCATTCCCTCACTTCCCCATCTTTCATTCACTAGTTCTTTAGGCTCTATAATGAGACTTAAAATCTATATGAATACTATTTTCTATATAATCAAAATGTAATGTTTTATTATAGGAAAAAAGCTCCATGATACTGGTCTGGGCAATAAATTTTTTTTGGATATGACTGCAAAAGAACAGAGCAACAAAGGAAACTAAAAAGTTTCTGCACAGAAAAAAAAACAGAGTGAAGGGAGAAGCTGTGGCCTGGAGAAAGATATTTGCAAACCATACCTCTGATACAAGGGTTTATATATCCAAAATATATAAAGAACTCAATTCGATAGCTAGAAAATAACCCAATCTAAAATGAGTTTAAACAGACACTTCTCCAAGGACTTCATAGTAATGACCTGTAAGTATACAAAAAATAGCTCAAGCCCACTAATAGAGAAATACAAATTAAAATAACCTTGAGTGATTATTGCATACCTGTAAGGATGACTATTATAAAAAGACAAGAGAACAAGTGCCAGTGAGAATCTGGAGAAAAGGGAACCCTTGCATGTTCTAGGGGTGTAAGTTAGTATAGCCATTATGGAAAATGGTACAGAAGTTCCTCAAAAAACTAAAAATAGCTACAATCATTTCTGAATACAGAAGTTATGGCCTAGTAAAAATTATGGTAGTAACTATTACTTTTTAAATGATTTTAATTTGTATATCTTTTGTACATGTATCTTAGACATTTGGCTAATTTTAAGTGGTTTTGTTAAAGTATTAATGATGCCAACTGTCAAGATAGTAAGAATTAATAAATTGATGTGGAAAAAAAAAACTAAAAATAGAAATACCTTATGACCTAGCAATGCCACTTCTGGGTCTTTATCCAAAGGACCTAAATCACTATGCTGAAAGCATAGCTGCACTTCCACGTTCAATGCAGCATCAAATATGAAATCAACCTACATGTCCAACAGATGAATGGATAAAAAAAATGTGGTATATATACACAATGGAATATAATTTAGGCCTTAAAGAAATTCTGTCATTTGCAACAACATAGACAAACCCATAAGACATTTTGATAAGTAAAATAAGCCAGGTACAGAAAGAAAAATACTGCATTATATCACTTCTATGTGTTACGTAAATAAAAAGTAAACTTCCTACAAGTAGAGAGTAGAATGATAGAATGGTGGTTACCAGAGGATGGGGGAAGGGGGAAAAGGGAGAGAGGAAGACATGGGGAGATAGTTAAAGAATACACAATTCCAATCAGAAAGAATTAGTTTGAGATCTATGTGTATTACACAAAAAAATGGTAAGTGATATGGATATGTTAGCTTAAATATAAAGAGATAGCTGCACTCCCACGTTTATTGCAGCACTATTCACAATATTCACAATAGCCAAGTTATGGCATCAACCTAAATGTCCATCAACAGATGAATGGATAAAATATGATATATGTACACAAGGCATATTATTCACCCATAAAAAATGAAAGCCTGCCATTGGCAGCAACATAAATGGAACTGGAGATCATTATGTTAAGTGAAATAAATCAGGCACGAAAAGATAATACCTCATGTTTTCACTCCTATGTGGGAGCTGAAAAGTGGATCTCATCGTGGAGGTACAAAGTGGAATAGTAGTTACAAGAGGCTGGAAAAGGAAGTAGGTAGTGGTGAGGGGATAAAGAAGTTGGTTGAGAGGCATAAAAATATACTTAAACGGAAGGAATAAGTTCTAGTATTTAATAGTATGGTCGGAATATTATAGTTAACAGTAACTTGTATATTTTGAAATAGCTAGAAGAATTATAATGTCCCAATACAAAAGAGATATAAATGCTTGAGGTGATAGATATACCAATTACCCCAATTTGACCATTACAGATTATATGTAGGTATGAAAATTTCATTTGTATCACCCAAACATGTACAATTATCCATTTTAGAAGTGATGTTTAAAGTAATTTATTCATATCTTGTTAAAATTTTAAAGGCTGAAAGCATTCTTCAATGTTAAACCCAAGTGATCTTTTTTCAATCCAATTCAAGAAAGCTGTAGGCATCTACTATGTACAAAGAACTGTAATCATACAACAGAGGATAAAAAGATAAGTAAGTCAGAGTCCTGGCCTAAGACGGGTCTTTCATGTCATTTTCAACAAGCAAGGGAGTCATCTATCAGACTAAAGATCTATAATAATCATAATGTTGTATTCTTAAAAATGATTATCAAAAATACTTTTTTCATGATTTAGAGGAGGCAGAAGTTGTTTTTATAAAAAGCTGTTCGGGTGTTTTCTGTATTCTTTTCTGTGAATAGATTCTGTCTTACCACTGGGAGGTGGGGGGAAATAATGTAATGAAGAATAATAAAATACATGTTACAAAAATATAAAAAGCTGTTCGGAAGTATACAATATTTAGAAAGATGCTATAACATAAGCACCTTCAACTTATCACAGCCCTCTATAGAGCAATAGAGGTTCTGGGAGGAAGGATAGGTAGGCATTTAAGTCTGAAAACCAATAAATCCCAGAATTAGAATTATCTTTTTAAATAAAGCAGTGCATGGATTAAAGCAATTTACTTTACACCAAAAATTAGCTTTGTTTAATCACGCCACAATGCTTATATATTAAAACATCACATTATACCCCATTTATACAATTGAAAAATTTATTTTTTTAAAAAATGATTGGCAGAAAACATTTTGTGGTGTGTTATCTTGAAGCCTTCTCTCCTGGAGCCCTCTTTTTCTTCTACAGCTCATGAGACATTCATCTGGTAAGGTCCTGCAAGCTTGTTTGAGTCCTACCAAGTGTCACATCAATAGGTTTCTTTAGAAATGTTGTCTTTAGAGACATTGAACCAGTTAAATCTCCAGCATGAGATAAAAGGGTAGAGAAATAAGCCCAATGACCAGCGTTGTTAGGGTAAGCACAAGAAGGGATTTTGAGAATCCACATTCAGTTTTGGAAAACCTTCGCTTTATCATTCTTCTCAATATGGCCATTTCCCTCAACTTGTGCTGAGTTTGATAACCTGGAATTTAGAGCCTCTCTGGTACAACATATCCTCATCAGACTAGTTTCCAGTGTTATTCTAGGATAATTTACCTCTAGAATTTATAGAGGAGAAAAGAGGGCTGGGGCTTAGTAGTTCATTGTACGAGGGTTTTTAAACAATTCCTTTAAACAATGTCCAGTGTCTCCTCAGCATGTCTGAGGTAACTGAGGTCCTGAGCCTTTTGTCAGCAACTCAAGTCAGAATGCTTTCCATGGCATTCCCTCTGCCAGCACTTGCTGTTAGAAAAGAGACAAGAACTAATAATATTTGTTTCCTACATTCCAAAGATATGCTGATATTTTTCCACTGTTGTCTCATCTCCCAACTTCTTTCTCCTTGTTTCTCTAAAGAACCAAAGTAAAATGAGAAGAATTCCTTAAAAATTATTAACCCCCAAAGACAAAAACTTCCAAACCACTGTGATTAAGCATTTATGTATCTTACTTTTTTCTCAGGTTTTGTAAGCTTTTATTCAATAATATTCATTTAATTTAGACTTATACTTTGAAATACAAATAGTTTGACATTTTACTTCTCAAATCAATGATTTTACTGTTCTTTTCTCTTCCCCTCCCTGTTTTCCAACAACCTGATTTTTATCGATTATCTGGTTCTTAGCTTTAACAGTATAAAATTAAATGTAAACTATTAATATAATAGCAAGTAGGGCTGGACATGGTGGCTCATGCCTGTAATCCTATCACTCTGGGAGGCTAAGGTGGATTACTCAAGCTCAGGAATTCAAGAACAGCCTTAGCAAGAGCAAGATTCCATCTCTATTAAAAATAGAAAAGTTAGCCAAGGCACCTGTATATCCAGCTACTCAGGTGGCTACGGCAGGAGGATCACTTGAACCCAGGAGTTTCAAGTTGCTGTGAGTGAGGCTCATGCCATGGCACTCTAGCCTAGGGCAACAGAGTAAGACTCTGTCCAAAAATAATAATAAGAAGAAGAATACAATAGTGAGTAATGTGATCTCTCAGCTATAAAAGATGAGGAGCAGAGTTCTAAACTCTAACAATATAGAAATTATATTACTTCCAGTATCTTTCTCCTTTTCCTTCTATGTTTAGTTGTAAAATAGAATGTGAATGCCCAAATGTATTAGTCAATCATATGTAAGGACATATGATTTTCGTTAGTTTTTTTTTTCCTTACCATAGCTTTTTTTCCAGTCATTTTATCTGATTAAATTTAATGATTAATAGTTTTTAAGGAAGGGGCTCATTCCCTGAGATCTAGAATGTTCACTTAAAAATACTTGTATTTCTCCAAACTTTTATTCAAAAAAAGGAAGCAAAGTACTCAAGGAAATAAAGTATGACTCAAGAATTTTATATGCATCAACCACTCTTCAAGAAGTAGAGTATTTAAAGAATGAAGGCAGTCTTTTTTCTAGAAAGCTTTTAAGTTGGAAGGCCACACCATGACCTTGGAAGAAAGACCATCAGTAAAGTCATTAGATTTCAATGACGACCATTCTGTGTCCAAAAGACAAAATAAATCTTTAGACAGCCAGGCAAAATACTGTCATTCACAAGCAAAAGAAAAATAAAACTTGAGGCTATTAATGCTTAATTTGAAAACATTAAAAGTACTACATAATAGCCCAGAACAAATAAAGGGATAAAAAGAAATTAAGATAATGACAAGAGATAAAGGAACTCGAATATATGCACAATTTTATCTTTTTTCATTTTTTCCTATCACTTGCTGTAATTTTAGCAGCACCTACCCTCTTCCAAATTTCCTTTTGATTCATGGGGGGTTTCCTTCCATTTAAAATGTGAGCTGGGAGTAGAGCCTGTGGCTCAAAGGAGTAGGGCACCAGCCCCATATACCAGAGGTGACGAGTTCAAACCGGATGCTGGCCAAAAAAACCTGCAAAAATAAAATAAAATAAAATAAAATGTGAGCTGGTAGGACTTAGAAAGTATCTTTCTTGTGTCAATATATTTTCTATGAACTCTTATACATCTACTCTGCACTATTGTTTTAGGGAGACAATTGCTTTAAGTCTTCTTGTTTAAGACAAAACATTTGCTTTTATTTCTTTATAGCAATATCTTTTGCATTAGTCTGCCACATGGTATTCCCACTTTCTTCTATTTTTTTCCTTTCATCTCAATAGGTTGTGTGTTCTTTCTCTCTCTCTCTTTTTTATATTTTTCCTCACCTATAGTCCAAAAAAGCTCTCTTCCAACAGTCAAAATCATTTGCACATTTGTGGAGAACGGGTTAGACCTTATTCAAGACAAGGAAATTTTTTACCCAGTCAATACAGATTTTGTATAAGGAAATTCCATGGCTACCTGTTCTCCCAGCAAGCCATATGGACAAAACGTGGGTTCAGCTTTACCAGCGTCCCCTGAAAGAACCAGGGAAACTTTTACAGACAGGCTGTGCTTTGCATTATTACAAATATAATCAAGGAATTACAGGTTTAGGGTGTGTTTCTTACCTTAGAGAAGTGAATTTTGCCAGCCCTTATTGATCTATAATCACAAGAGACCTCTCTTCATTTCCTCCCACATGTATCCCAGTTTGATTATTACTTCAAGCACTCACTCCACCTATTTGTGATTTATGTTTTTAGTGATAGCAAAAGGCCACTAAGATGGGTCACACATTTTTCTTCACTTTTCTGGCTGTGTTTGGATGATTTCAAGGACAACAGAGAAGTGCTAACTTTACATCTACCATTTCAGACCCAAATGGTTCCAGAATGAGAATTCTTGGTAATCTTTAAGGAAGCTGAAGTAGTATAAGGTTCAGAGTCCTCCCTCCTCTTTTGTACATTTTCAAATCTTACCCAGCTCAGTAGTCAAGCAAAAACAAGAGAACAGAAAAATCTGCATAATCCAGCCAAGCTTTTGAATAAAGTTTCTTTGGTGTATTTCTTTTAAACAGTCAATTTGGGGCAGGGCATCCATGAACACCTGTCTACATTTAACACCCTTAACCTCCTTCCAAATTCTGTATATCTTTATAACTATGAATCTTGCATCTCCAAAATCTGATAGAATTGCATTCTCAAGAAATTTTTCCTATCCATAGAAGGAGCGGGAAGAACAGAGAATGATTACTTTACTACTGATCACCAGAGCTCAGCATTCAGTGGCTGTTATGGGGACTCTACCCTATTATAATAGAAACAACTGGCCCCAAGAGGGAAACCATGTTGGAAAGTATAAGAAATTGGGTTCTCGAGGGTTTCTAAAGTAAATTTCAAACTAAATTCTATCACCATTTAGACCTTCACACTTTACACCAGATTTGAAAAAGAGAAAATTATCTTGTCTATTTAAGTTGAACAGGCCCAATAACATCACTTCC
Source organism: Arctocebus calabarensis (assembly GCA_963573935.1). Lineage (NCBI taxonomy): Eukaryota > Metazoa > Chordata > Mammalia > Primates > Lorisidae > Arctocebus > Arctocebus calabarensis. The sequence goes on from CAUYON010013822.1 coordinate 6,736, forward strand.
CAAAAATAAAGTGTTTCTGAACAGACTTCAAGAGGTTGGAGGGAGTGAATAGGAAAAAAAAAGGAAAGATGATATTCTAAAGTTTAGTAGTTTTCTTTCTGAGAAACCCAAACTAAGAGAGATCCATAAAAACAAAACAAAACAACAACAACAAAAAAACTTAAGAAAAAACGCTTATATGAGGGCAGCACCTGTGGCTCAGTGGGTAGTGTGCCAGCCCCATATACCAAGGATGGCAGGTTCAAACCCAGCCCTGGCCAGCTAAAAACAGCAATGAGAATTGCAACAAAAAATAGTGGGGTGTTGTGGCGGGCTCCTGCAGTCCCAGCTACTCAGGAGGCTGAGGCAAGTGAATTGCCTAAGCCCAAGAGTTGGAGGTTGCTGTGAGCTGTAATGCCATAGCACTCTACTGAGGGTGACAAAGTGAGACTGTCTCAAAAAAAAAAAAAGAAGAAGAAGAAGAAGAAGTCGGTGCCAGGGCAGGGAGGTCATTTTTTTCAGGTTGCTGCCTCCACAGCAGCCTAGCGTGCCCATGCTCCCACCACAGCCATGGCCTGCTGGCTGCAAAGCCAGTCCAAGTACAGAAGCTGCTGTGACAGTGACACAACCGCGCTGTCCCCGGGAGATGAAGACAGAAGCGCAGAGCCAATGGGAGGCGCAGGAAGCCACAGGAAGCCCCAGGACACAGAGCAGGACAAGTGCTGGGCCGCCATTTAAGGAAAAAAAAAAGAAAGAAAAGAAAAAGGCTTACATGCTACTTAAATGGCTTATATGATACTTTAAGTACCAGAATTTCGTCTTCAATAGGTTCTTGGTCTCAGTGATTCAAAGAATGAATCCACGGACCACAGATAGTGGTTGTTGTGCCCAAGTCGTGGAGTTCCCCCCTATAAATCACCCATTGACCAAGTCCGATGCAAAAGCAAGAAGAAGTTTATTAGCTAGCTACAGCTTTCTGTCCCTGACACAGCAGGAGAGCAGAGAAGCCTTGCCCGCAGAGGGGAGAGCAGTTTTAAGAGTACAGAAAGGAATAAAGGGAGGCGGTGTTGGGCAAACTGCTGAGGAGAGCTGATAGGGGCTTAAGGGACTGGACAATGTCTGTTCTGGGCTAATTAGCCTGGAGAAGTATTCACCAGGATGGCTGACGTTAGGCACCGTTATGGCTCAGTGCAGACATACTGGAGCTGGGGGTTGGGGAGGAAGCAGGTTGCCTATCACCTTTGGTATGCAGCTGCAAATTGACCCTTTGGTATGCAGCCATAAATTAACCTTTGATGTGCAGCTGTAAATTGAAGGCTGTGGGACAAAATGAGTTAGTTTTAACAAAATGGAGTCAGCTTGGTTCTTTCATAGTAAGACAGGATTTATTTACAGAAAAGAATACGAAAACACCAAAGCTCCTGGCAAAGAGAAGTTGGGGTAGAAAAGCTCTCTCTCTGGGCTCTTTGTCCAGGGGTATATATAGGCGCATGGGTTCCTTGTAGTTATATGAGAGGCCAGGATATGAATGGATACAGTCCTTTCCACAGGGGCAAGGTGAATGAGAATGTATTAATGAATGGACACAGTCCATTCATGGAATTGAGGCCTAGGAAACTTACATGAAATTGACCTAGGCATATGAAATGGGGGTTCCCTGTTCAGTCATAAGTGCAAAGGGAAGGAGACACCAAGGTGCTGGTGTCTCCCCAGCAGTTGTCCAGCCCCTCTGGACAGGGGGCAGGGGGCTTGCCTACCTAGCTCCAGGCTGCAGGTTCCTCTGCCAGCTGCCACCGCCACCACCGTGAGGGCTGAATGGGCAGTTCCTCCAGCTCAGCGGGCTAAGCTGGCTGGGGCACCACCTGTCCTATATCAATTCTTCCTCTCCAAGTAGAAACTCTAACTGCTGTTAGGGAAAAGGGGCAAAGACTCAATCTAACTGCTTCCTGTTGAATCAGCCGATGATAGAAGGGTACGGTTAGGGTTTCTGCAGAGGAAGAGCAATCCAGGGGTCTGCAATAGAATCAGGTCTTGGACTGGAACCATCTTTACTGTTTGTGGTTTGATGACATTTCTAGAAGACACAAGTCTGATTAGCACATTAAAAGGCAAGGGTACAACAGTGAGAGGAGGGGCTTTATTACACTGTTAGGTTAGAGGAACAAAGTCAGTCATATTAAAAGATAACTATATTAACACCTTCCTTACTGTCTTCTAAACACTAACTTTAAACTTTCTTTAAGCTTACAAGTGTAGGTGGACTATGGTTACTTCTCTTCATGGTCTGTTTCTGTAGGAGATGGGTTCCAGGATTTTACTCTTGAATGATGTATCCAGGAATCTATTCCCATAACTTTAACAGCTGTAGAAGAAGACAAGATAACAGAAAAGGGACCTTCATGAGTTGGGGTTAGGGAAGGTGAATTAGAGGGAAGAGTTTTGATCATCACTAGATCTCCAGGAGAGAAAAGCTCTTTTCATGTTGAATGTGAAAATGTAGTTGGGAGGCTTTTAAGGATTTGTTGAAATTTAGTTAAAGAAGTAATATGTTAAGCACTGGAAAGAATATTGAGAAACCCAAAGACAGACATTTTCCCTTTTGGGTTTTCAACCACTGCCATGAGTTGTGATTCCTGCCCAGCTCAACAGGTTTGCCTGCAAGTGTCAATTGAGACCCCCATGCCCTGTCCCAAGGAGAAATGGCTCCAAGTTGCTCCTCCATACAACCCTGCCATTTGATCCATGAAGCAACTTCTGCATGTGGTTTCTCAACTAGGGAACAGAGAGATGGGTAAAGCGAGGCCCACACCCTCAAAGCCCAGGGTCTGGAAGGGAAGAAAGATAAGCCAATAAGGTAAATCAGGCTGAAAGGACCATATTTGTAGAACAAAGAAAATGCCTTGAGGGGCTGAGGGCAGGGCAGAATGATCCAGGAAGCTTCTGCCAAAAGAAAAGGTATTAGCAGCAGAAATGTATAGAAGGGGGTTATCCACAAGGTGATATAATTGGAGAGACATCTAGAAGAATAAACAAAGGCTGGAGGAGGAGGGGCACTGAATTCTGTGTGAGAAGCTTATGTTCTGCCTTCTGGGGACTGATGTGATGCTTGACTACAGAAGTTGTGTTGATTAAAGATACTTTTATACTTGTTCAATAGTTGAGTTTTCCCCTTGTTCAATAGGGAGAAAGGTAGGGAGTGCGGTGAGATCAAATGGCTTCTGTATCAAAAAATAATCCACATGTTACAACAATTAGAGCCTTCATATAAACCAGGAGTTTTAGGGAAAGCAGACAAATTGGTTATCCCTTCTATATCTTATTCACAGGGAAACTGCATTTATAAATGATTCTTCTTGGAAGAAAAATGAAATACAACTCGCATCAGGCTGGGGTGGTTTTTAAGGGGCACCAGAACATACTCAAGGGTACAGGTTTTACTTGGGCAACTAACTATTGACTCACTGTTATGGGGTCAGGGTTTATCCTAGCTCCAGCCTTCAGTCCTACCATTCTGAGAGGTAGAGGTGGGAAGATCATCTTGAGGTCAGGAGATCAGCCTAAGCAAAGCCAGACTCTGTCTCTAATAAAAATAGAAAAATTAGCTGGGCATTGTGGTAGCCACTTTTAATCCCAGCTACTTGGGAGGCTGAAGCAGGAGGATTGCTTGAGCCCCAGGGTGTGAGGTTGCTGTGAACTAAGCTGAGGCCACAGCACTCTAGACCCAGCAACAGAGTAAGACTCTGTCAAAAAGTAAAGAAAATAAACTATTGTTATAAAGGCAGGTAATCATTGGCCTTATAAAAGCTAGAATAAAAGAATAATTATCTCAAAAAAAAAAAAACCCAAGAAGTAATGTTTTACTAATTCTGTAGTTTCTTGATCTAATAATAAATCATTAGTTTAAAAGGGTCTTCCATATAATAATTTAAATGGGCTACAACTGAGTTTCTGCTCTAATAAGGGAAGGCAAAGAATAGGTTCTTGTCCCATATTTATACAAATGGTTGTTCCTGCTTTAATTAGCATGTCCCTCCCCCAAAGGAGAGCAGGACTTTCAGGTATGATTAGGAAGATGTGAGAGAACAGTCAGTCACTCCATTATAGCTTAATGGTTGAGAGAAAAAAATAGTAACCGGCTTTCCAAACACCCCCTATATAGTTACAGATTTGGGGAATAAAGGACTAGGGTTAGAGGGGAGTACAGAAAAGGTTGCTCCAGTGTCCAGAAGAAATTCTGTTTCCTGGCCTTCCACTGTGAGGCAGACCCAGGGCTCTTGGGTGATGACACAAGCTGGAGCCATGAGAATCTGCCCTAGGTACTCTCAGTCCAATTTGGGTGCTGATGGGATCACTGTCCCAGGAGGCCTTCACCTCTGAGGACAGGCCACCATCCAGTGTTCACTCTTGCATTGGGGATAGGGGCCCGGTGGCTTGCCCAGCTGGTGGTGCTGCTAGGGGCAATCTCTCCTGAAGTGGCCAGTCTGACTACATTGGCAGCACTTATTCTTAGTTCCTCTGGCTTCCCTCTGCCCCTGAATGGTGCTCATTTGTCAGAGTGCCATTACTAGAGGTGCCATTCTTTTTTATCTCTTCTTTTTCCTCCTCTTTCTCCTGATTTTGGTTATAAAAGATCACAGAGGTTGTTTTAAGAAGATTCTCCAAGTTATGATTTGGGCCAATTTCTGGAGTTTTCTTCGACTGTCTGGGGTTGCCTGAGTGACGAATTTGTTTTTTCAAATAACTTGGCCCTCTAAGGAGTTGGGTGTTAACTGAGTGTGTTTTCTCATTGCCTCCCTAAGCTGCTCAAGAAAGGCTGAGGGACTCTCATTTTGCTCCTAGCAAATAGTAGACAACTTAGAATAGTTCATAGGCTTTTTCTCAGACTGACATAAACCTTCCAGGATACATGCTAGAAAATGTTTACGCCACCAGTCACCTTGTTTCTCAGGGTCCCATTTGAGATCCTGAAAGGGAACTGCTTATCTTCCCATGGGGTATCTGTCCCTTTCCTCAGGAGCCATTCTGCCATCAGTATTGGACATGAACCATAAATCACTCCACTTTCTAGCTTCATCCAAGGCTTTCTCATTAAAAGTTAAAGTTTTATCTAGTAGTAACATTACATCCCTTCAAGAGAGGTCAAAGCTTTGTCCTAACCCTTGGAGAACATCTATGTCTCTATCAAGGTCATCAGAACATTTTCCTAAATCAACCTTAATTTGTTTTAAATCTGCCAGAGAAAATGGAGTGTATATTCTTGCACTTCCCTTTCACCATCCACAGTCTCAACCAAGGGACATAAAGAAGGATATGGTTACCTTCTGGGGGCCTCAGTAGGGCAAGAAAAAAACTCTGGGGACAACCTCCCTCCTTGGGTTTTCTGAAGGCACGGAGGAAAGTGAGAAAGAAGTAGAAGGTGGGTTTGAACTAGGTGGTGACAGCATCTCTCTCAGGAATCCCTGACCATTTGGGGAAGTTACTACAGCCAGGAGAGTTGATTCTATCTGTCACATCTTACACAGTTGAGTTGTTCCTGAGGAAAAAGAAAGCTTGCACATATGTAATTCAGACCATTTCCTTTCTTGTTTACCATAATTTGGAGTACTTTCTGGTAGTTATCATTCAGCACTAGAGAGCTGATACTAAGGCCAGGCCTGGGTATAGAAAACCATACATTCTTTTTTCAGTGTCTTGGAATCAAACATGTCTCAATGTAGCCCAGCTGAGTGTTCTGGCAACACAGGCCAAAATATCAGGTATCTGGGAGCCTGGTCCCACCTGATGACATTTCTCTTGGCAAGAGAATGTTACCTTGGTGTTCTCTTAGAAAGAGAACATTACCCATCTACAGGAAAGAACAAATGTCCAGCATCTTAATCAATCCTACTCTGTATTCCTGGGTTGACAAAGAATCCTCTGACCAACCCAAGAAGACTTCTGACCAAACAAAAGCATCTTTCCAGTGCTTGGGGAAGAATCCCTGAGGAGAGTGGCCTCCTCAGCCCCTGCACTTGTCTGGATTTAGCCACTCTTACCAGTGTAGCACTTAGTACCCTCTGGTTCTCCTGTACTTATTACTTGCCGGCAGTATAGCTCCAAGAAATCAGTTATCAGGGAGCCTGGTCCCACCTGATGCAAGTTATGCCCTTTTCTGCACCTGCCCCACAGTATCAATCAAAGTGGGGATGAGCTCCACCCTGGAGAAAACAGCTGTGTGGTGCTTGCACATTTAACCTTTTATAATTTCTACAAGCTTTTTCCAAATTCCCAGTAACAAAGGAAAACAGACTTTCTGTCATGAGCAGGTCTTAAATGCTATGTTTTCCAACCTACCTTTCTTTCCCAAAGTCAACAAGGCAACAATAATTAAACTCAGTAACAAATCAGGGTTCAGAGACACTTTGAAACTTTTGTATCACAATTAGTTACAATTAGCTGAAGTCTTAAAGAAACCTGGAATTATTTAAACTTTTCCATTTACATCAATAAACTAGAAGCAATCAAATACCCAGGGTCATCTTTGTTGCCTTTCTTCATTCTCAAGATACTGAACTGTAGCTGAGGGTTTAGGGCCATTCTTGCCTTGGGGAGTTGCCCAGGCCTCTGGTTTCCCAGAGAAGCAATATAGAAGAGTCATCTTGCCCTTTGTTTGGAGCTGACTTTTAGTTAACAAAGTTTAGCCTTTTTTCTCAGACACATAAAAAACCAATTGAATTTAATTTTGCAATGAAAAGCAATAAAAAGGACCTTACAACACACCTACAACATTTGAAGCACACTTAAAACATCGGAAAAATACCAGAATAAACCAGTACAAAATTAAATACATTAAGTAATCCTTTACCAACATTCAAATAAAGCATGCAAACTACAAGGAGAGAGAGAAAAGCAAAAGAGGTCTATAGAGATAAATAGGAAAAGTTGGGGACCATGGAAGAGAAGAGAAGGAAAGAAGGCCCTCTCGTGTCCTGCGGTCAGAACCATCTCTGGGGACCCCAGGGCCTCTGGGTGCTACTTCTTTGCTCGGCTCTCAACCAGAGAAAAGGAGTAAATACAGAACAGTTTCAAAAGCTTTCTAACATTCCCTTCAGCTCCTTTCTGGAGCCAAGGGGAATTAGAAAGTTTATTCCCCAGCAGCCTCTTGCCTGTGACCTAAAGGTCAGCAGCCATACTATGCAAATTTACCTGCTGATGGGCATCAAAATTATTAGTCTCCATTATTATAACTATAGAGAAAGGCAGGATAGAGGTAAGTGGACCCATTGCTTACCACAGATTGTCTTCTATCCTGGACAGGGCCCCAAAACATGATACTGGAATTTCATCTTTAGTAGGTTCTTGGTCTCAGTGATTCGAAGAATGAATCCATGGACCACAGATGAGAGGTAAGACAAGATTTATTTTACAGAAAAGAACACAAAAACACCAAAACTTCTGGCACCGAGAAACAACCCAAGTCAGGGGAAAAAGCTCTCTCTCTGGGCTCTTTGTCCAGGGGTATATATAGTCTCATTGTAAGGACCAAGCTGACTCCATCTTGTTAAAACTAACTCCATCTTGTTCCTCAGCCTTCATTTTGCAGCTGCATACCGAAGACTTTAGGTAACCTACTCCCTCCCTCACCCCTCGTCCTTGCGTCTGCCCCGAGCGATAGCAGCTCCATCCCCGACCAGCCAAGGACAAGTATTACTCAGTCACCCAGACCCCTATCAGCTCACCCAAGTGGCTCATCCCACACCCCCTCCCTTGTTCAGTCATAAGTGCAAGGGGAAGGAGACACCAAGGTGCTGGTGTCTCCCCAGCAGTTATCCAGCCCCTCTGGCCACTAGAGCCTCTGTGTGTGTGGGGGGGGGCAGCTTGCCTACCCTCCAGCCCACTGGTTCCTCTGCCGGCTACCATGGCCAACACTGCCAGGGCTGAGTTGGCAGGTCCTCCCACTCAGCTCAGCTGGCTGGGGCGCCACTTGTCCTGTATCAATACCACAGCAAGAAATGTAAGAAGGGATAGCCAAAAGGAGGGTTTATTACTGAATGTGAGGAATCAGTTCTATAAAATTGCCCCTTTTGGTGTCAAGGGCGACCATCTTCTCAGAGGCTGTACAAACAGCTACTTTTTTCCTAGGAGAAAGAGGAAGATTTTTCTCCATAAACTATCTTTCATTGGCTGAAATTTCAGCCCACACTGCATTATCTCCCATGTAATACTCTGATTCTCCTATGCTTCAGTATCTGAGAGGCATGCCCTGAGAGTAAGAGATAAGAACTCTGGCTTGGATGTAGAGATGTTATTAGGTTGCATCTGCATGAAATTAGAGTCCATGTAGAGTTGTTGACTGGGCCTTTGTTCCAGCAACATGCACTCCTGTAGTGGCAGCATAATAAAAAAAGGATCAATCCATGCAGAGCTATAACAATCCTGTCCCAAGCAACAGAGCCTCAAAATACACAATGCAGTAACTGAAAGAGGAAAAGTGAAAATTAGACAAACTCACAACTACTTCAACCCTCCCTCTCAGAAACTGATAGAACTAGACAAAAATCAGCAAAGATATAAGAGGAGTTGAGTAGCACAGTCAACCAACAGGATCTAATATAAAACACACTAGGCCACCACTCAGCAGTGGAATATACTTTTCCCCCAAATTCCAAAAGGGTATTCACTAAGATAGACCATATGTTTGGCCATAGTATAAATTTTAAAGACTCAATCAAAGTCATACAGTCTTTCTCTCTAACCACAGTACAATAAAACCCAAGGAAAAAAACCACAAAGAAAACACAAATGTTTCTAAATATGTGAAAAATAAGCATGTAGAAGTCTAAATAAACTTTGGGTCAAGTATGATGTTAAGGCAAATAAAATATAGAAATTAATGAAAAATTAAAATGTAACATGCTAAAATGCTAACAGAAATTTATAGCACTAGATGCTTACATTAGGAATGAGAAAAGGTCTTAAAACACTAACCTAAGTTCTTACTTTAAGAAACTAGAAAAAGACTTGGTGCCCATGGGTCATTGATTAGGGCACTGGCTACATACATCAGGGCTGGCAGGTTCGAACCTAGCCTGGGCCTGCTAAAACAACAATGACAACTACAACACAAAAATAGCTGGGCGTTGTGGCAGGCACCTGTAGTCCCAGGTACTTGGGAGGCTGAGGCAAGAGAATCTCTTAAGTGTAAGAGTTTGAAATATATATATAAAAGAAACTAGAAAAAGTAAAACCAAAGTAAGCAGACGAAAGGAAATAATAAACATCATAGCAAAAATCAATGAAATTGGAAAAGGAACAGAAAAAGTTAAAGCAAATGTGATTCTTTGAAAGAAATCAAAATTGAACTTTTAGCAAAACTGATAAAGATATGAATCAGCAATATCAGAAACAAGTGTTATCAATATTAATCTGGAAGCCACCAAGAAGATAACAAGGAAATATTACAAATAATGTTTTGTTCACAAATTTGTCAACTTAAGAAATGAACCAATTCATCAAAAAGAACAAAACGAGTAAAAATCAAGATGAACTACACTGCAAATAATTATGATGAAAGAAATTGAATTCATAATTTGAAATCTCACAAAGAAGGAATCTCCAGAACAATATGGTCCACTAGAGAATTCAAAAATTTAAAGAATTAACACCAACATTTCACAATCTCTCCTAGGAAAAAAATCAGGGAGATTACTTCTTGACTCATTTTATGACGCCAATATTATTTGATATTAAAACCTAAAAAGGTATGTTCTGCATTAAGGTCATTATCTTTCCTACATTAAGTGAAACCATGAGCTTCCTAGGGCTTCTGTAACAAAGCACAACAAACTGGGTGGCTTTCAAAGCAGAAATTTATAAAGAAAGATGAAGACTTTACCTCTTTCGTGTTTACATGTATGGACCTGGAACATATTCTTCTAAACAAAGTATCTCAAGAATGAAAGAAAAAGTATCCAATGTATTCAACCCTACTATGAAACTAATTTATAGCTTTCATATGAAGGCTATAACCCAATTATAGCACAAGTATATGGGGAATGGGCAAGGGAGGGGAGGGGGGTGGAGGGAGGATTTTTGGTGGGACCACACCTACAGTGCATCTTAGAAGGGTACAGGTGAAACTTACTAAATGCAGAATATAAATGTCTTAATACAATAACTAAGAAAATGCCATGAAGGCTATGTCAAACAGTTTGATGAAAATATTTCAGATTATATATGAAACCAGCACATTGTACCCCATGATTGCATTAATGTACACAGCTATGATTTAATAAAAAAAAAAGAAAAGAAAAAGAAAAAGTAGAATGATGGTCACCATAGGCTGGCAATAGGGGTAATGGGGAGTTGCTGTTTAACAGGTATTCAGTTTGACTTCTGCATGATGAAAAAGTTCCAGGGATCTGTTTTACAATGTGAATATATTAACACAAAATGGTCAACATAGTAAACTTACGTAGTTTTTGCTGCAATAAAAAAAAAAAAAATTTTTTTTATATCACTCATTCTGGTACTCTGGGCCTCTTAAGAACACTGTCTTCTCCCTTGATCCCACTGTCCTTATAAAAAGGAATAAAAATGAGACCTTTGGGGCACTCTTCAAAAAAAAAAAAAAAAGCAGAAATTTATTCTCAGCTCTGGAACCCAGAAATCTGAAATAAAGGTGTTGAAGAGGCCAGCACCATTTTTACACCCTCACCCTCTTCTTCCACCATATACTCCAACTGATCACAAAATAGAACAGCCCCCAGACGGGGTCAGTACTGGGTGGAGCCAACCACTCAGGAACCTCCTAGTCACCTCAGTCCCTGCATTGACCAATCCCCAACTCAACCTCATATTTACCTTGGGAAGGTTACCCCTGCAAATGCATCATGCCAAAGAGTATAAAACCTATTTTCATTTCCACCTCGTGGTTGTCCTCTGCGCAGAGCACTGCCGGAGGCACGGCCCAAGCATATGCTTGAATAAAGATACGCCTTTCTTCTTACATGTGTGTCTGGTGGTCTCTCAGTGGCAAAACTCGGTCGTAACATTTTGGGGCTCGTCCAAGATACCCGCTCCTGAGACACCACTGCACATGGAGTGCTCCAGGGACCGGCTGGTGAGTCTTGAGTCTTGTGTGCATGATTGCTTACTGACTGGTAACTGTTTTGTTGGGGCCTGGGCAGACATGTCGCAAAAGGGCACTGACTATGAGTCGTGAGAGATGTCTCTGGTTCACCTGGTTTCAGGACTGCCCAGGTGGACTTCGTATCCACTGGGCCTGGTTTCACAGAGATGGGAAGGCCGACCCTGTCCGGTATTCAGGACTGCCTGGGTGGATTTTGTATCCACCGGGCCAGGTTTCACAGAGTTGGGAAGGCTGACCCTGTCCAGTTTAAGTCAGACTGAGGATGTTTGATTGATTAGTTTGTGTTTATGTTTGTCCTGGATGGAATTAGGTGAAAGTGTTCATGTGTCTCTATAGTGATTATTTTCAACTCTTTGTTTGTACTTTATTGGAGGATTGTTCATGCCCCCCCCCAAGCACTCAACCCAGGAAGTGTGTGCAAGTGGGTGGCAGACCTCTATCTTCAAGGAACATTGGGAGATTTCTCCCCTAGAGAAACTGGGTTATTGGCTTTCTTTCTATTATGTGTTTTGGATCCTCATCCACTTGGAGCCTTTTTGGCTTGGTGCTCATTGTGCTCTTTGTCCTTGTTATCAGTTTGGGGCTTGGTAGCGCTGTCCCTTCGGACTGGTCTGTCAGGGAATGCGTGGCCTTAGCCTGCCTTTATTACTTCTTGGCAGCCCTGTTTGTATTTTTAATCCCATTTAGAGAATGCTTCACAGATATATCTAATTCCTCTGTTTTACCTTAATATTTCCTTTAAAAAAATATCTCTCTGCCCTGTTTCCTTGACTAGACATGGGACAAGCACAGACTACCCCCTTAACCCTCCTCCTCGCCTACTTTCGCGAGATGTCCAGGCCCAGACCAGTGATTTGGGTCTAGTAGTGAAAAGAGGCAAACTTGCCATTTACTGCCGCAACAAGTGGCCCACATTTGGCGTCAGGTGGCCAGAGGAAGGAACTTTTGATCTCCCCACTATATATCAATTGAAGGACATAGTTTACAGAAGGCCAGACCATCCTGACCAGGTGGCTTATATCACCACCTGGCAGGTTTTAGTAGAACAGCCTCCCCCTTGGCTAAAACCCTTCCTCCCTTCAAGCCTCATGGTTCTTACTCTGAAGGAGAAACGAGGGAAGCACCCAACCAGGCCTTCAGCCCCACTTTATCCAGTCCTCCCACCCATCATCAACCCCCCGGAAGAGATACTTCTGTTGAACCCTCCACCATACCAGACTATGAGAGTTGGAGAAGCTCAGGTGGCAGGACCTCCTGGGGGAGGGGAAGGTCCTAACACTAGGGGAAGAACCCAAAGAGAAAGGACCCAAAGGGCCGGCTCTGAGCCCGACTCGACAGTTCTCCCCCTCCGAGCCATAGAGCCCCCTGATGCACAGGGATGCCAAAATGTTGTCTATTGACCATTCTCGATGAGCAACCTCTATAATTGGAAAATGCAGACACCACCATTCTCAGAGAAGCCTAGTGGTTTAATCAACTTGTTAGATACCATCCTATTCACACATCAACCTACCTGGGATGATTGTAGCCAGATCCTCCAGATCCTCTTTACCACCAAAAAAAGGGGGAGGATCCTGGTGGAGGCGCAGAAGCTAGTCCCAGGGGAAGATGGGAACCCTACCTTGAACCCTGAGCGTGTCGCTGAGCGATTCCCCTTGTCACATCCTGATTGGAATTATAACACTCCTGAAGGTAAGGAGAGGATCAAAGTTTACACCCAGGTTCTCATGGGGGGCTCTGGGCAGCAGCCTAGAAACCCACATATTTGGCTAGTTAGTCAGATTAAGCAAGGTAAGGAAGAGGCACCTGGGGCTTTCCTGGAATGCCTCTTAGAGGCATACCGGACTTACACCCCCGTGGACCCAGAAGATCCCATCAACCGCTCTGCCATAGTCATGGCCTTTGTCAACCAAGCAGTGCCCGACATTCATTGGAAGCTGCAACGGTTAGAGCATCTGGGGGATAAAACAATCTCTGAACTCCTAGTGGTAACAGAAAAGGTGTACTACAACGAGGAAGCACCAGACCAAGAAAAACAGACCAAGACATTAATCACTGCTAACAAGAGGCACACCCAGGGACTGGCTAAAGTCCTCCTAGCCACCATGGCCGAGAAGATCACAGGATGCCAAGGGCTCAATGGACTGAAGGTAAGCTGGAGGGCTGGAAGGGAGAGCCCCCGTTGGAAGAGACCAGTGCACCTATTGCAAGAAAAAGGGGCACTGGAAAAATGAGTGACCCGAGCAGTCAGGAAGGCCACAACAGAGCCCGGCCCAAATCCCGGAATTAGGGGAACTGAGTGACTAGGGGAGCCGGGGTTCGGAACTCCTCCCCGAGCCCAGGGTAACTCTAAAAGTGAAGGGGAAACCTGTAGAATTCCTGGTGGTCACTGGCGCTCAGCATTCCATCCTCAAACAGCCTCACGAAAGCCTATCTAACGGTAAGTCATGGGTCCAAGGGGCTACAGGGACTAGTCAATACTCATGGAATACTCAAAGGACAGTGGATTTGGGGACCAACCAAATGTCAGACACCTTCATGGTCATTCCTGAGTGCCTCTACACATTATTGGGAAGAGCCTTGCTAACCAAAATGGGAGCCCATATCCACTTTCGACCTTGTGGAGTTGAGGTCACCCAGGCTGACAGGGAACCCATCTGTGTGCTGAGAGTTTCACTATCAGATGAGTACTGCTTCCATGAAAGTCAGGCAAGTCATCCCCGCATGTCCTCTGACTTAGATGACTGGCTGTCCAAGTTCCCAAATGCTTGGGCAGAGACTGGAGGGATGGGTTATGCTTCGTGCCGTCTTCCAGTGCTGGTGGAACTCAAGGCAGGGGCCTTGCCAATATGGATAAAGCAGCATCTCATGCCCCAAGAGGCCCGGGAAGGTATTATACCTCACATAAAAAAACTAAGGCAGTTGGGGTTACTGGTCCCCTGCTAGTCACCTTGGAATATACCCTTGCTGCCTGTCAAAAAAATGAGCTCCAATGACTATCGGCCAGTCCAGGACCTCAGGGAGGTCAATAAGCAGGCAGCCGACATCCACCCAATAGTGCCCAACCCCTATACCCTGCTCAGCACTCTACCTCCGACTAGAAAATGGTTCACAGTTTTGGACCTAAAAGATGCCTTCTTCTGCCTGCTTCTGGCACCTGCGAGCCAACCCACGTTTGCGTTCGAGTGGTGTGACCCCGAGGAGGGCTTTAACAGACAACTCACCTGGACCTGATTACCACAAGGCTTCAAGAATTCACCCACCATCTTCGACGAAGCCTTACATGAGGACCTCAGTGAGTACTGAAGAAATAACCCCAGTATAAGCCTGCTTCAGTATGTAGATGATCTCCTAGTGGCAGCAGATGGCCAGGGTGAATGCCATGAAGCCACTCGAAACCTCCGTCAGACCCTAGGGTAGCAAGGATATCGAGCCTCGGCTAGGAAGGCTCAGATCTGTAAAACCCAAATGACCTATCTCGGTTACATACTCAAGGAGGGTCAAAGGTGGTTATCAGATTCTAGAAAGGAAACCATATTAAAAATTCCCAGTCCTGAAAACCAGAGAGAAATTAGAGAATTCTTAAGGTCAGCAGGGTTTTGTTGGCTGTGGATCCTGGGGTTTGCTGAAAAGGTGAAACCATTGTACAAGGCCACCTGAGGACAGGAGCCCCTGGTTTGGACTGAGCCAATGACCCAAGCCTTTGAAACTATTAAAACTGACCTCCTGCAAGCCCCAGCTCTGGCCCTCCCTGATATCACCAAACCCTTCCATCTGTATATGGACAAGAGGGTGAGAGTAGCAAAAGGGGTCCTAACCCAAACCCTAGGGCCCTGGAAGTGACCAGTGGCTTACTTATTTAAAAAATTGGATCCTGTAGCCACAGGATGGCTGCCTTGCCTGCGCAGTATAGCCACCACAGCCTTGTTAGTCAAGGATGCGCACAAACTAACTCTGGGCCAGGACTGGACTATAACCACCCCTCATGCCATTGAAGGGGTGCTCAAACACCACCTAACTAATGGCTGACCAACGCCAAGCTGACCCACTACCAGACTTTGCTATTAAACCCACCAAAAATCCAGTGCCACTCTCAACCCAGCCACTTTGCTGCCCAACCCGGACCTGGCACAGTCACTCCATGACAGTACCAAGATTCTGAGCCAGGTCCACTGCATCTGAGATGACCTCCAGGACCGCCCCCTGCCTCATGCTGACGCCACCTGGTACATGGATGGCAGCAGTTTCATCAAAAACGGCAACAGGTATGCAGGGGCAATGGTCACAAAAGAAGACCAAAGTGGTCTGGGCAGAACCCTTGCCCCCTGGTACTTCAGCTCAAAAAGCAGAACTCATAGCCCTCACCCAAGCCCTCCAGCTGGGCAAGGATAAGCGGCTAAACGTATACAGGGATAGTCGCTACACCTTTGCCACAGCGCATGTGCACGGTGCTATCTATAAAGAGAGAGGACTATTAATAGCAGAGGGAAAGACCATCAAGAACAAGTGAAAGATATTAAACCTAATATAGGCACTCTGGTCCCCAAAAAGATTGGCTATCATACATTGTTCAGGACACCAGAAACCTCTGATCCCAGTCACAAGGTGAAACTGTTATGCAGATGCCACAGCCAGGGAAGTAGCCATGGCATCCAACATCCCAGCCACCCCGGTCCTGACAGCACAACTACCTCCGTACCAGTGCCTATCCTGCCCGACTCCGAATATACCAAAGAGGACCTGACCCAAATATGCACAAAGGTACCATTGTGCTACCAGGAAAACAGATGGTACTACACTCCAACTAAAAGACTGATCCCCTCTGACAAACTTGACCTAAGCCTGATCTACCAGATCCACAGCAGCACTCACATGGGCCCGCGGAAAATTGAGGATTTGTTGCGCAGAGGTCCCCTCAAGATATTCAATCTCCAGGTCAAAATGCAGTTTATCACTTCCAAATGCAACACATGCAAACTGGTAAACACCAGAGTCATCGCAGGTCCACTCGGCACAAGAGAATGAGGGACCAGGCCTGGGACTTATTGGGAGGTGGATTTTACTGAAATAAAACCTGGAAAGTATGGGTATAAATACCTTCTAGTTTTCATAGATACTTTCTCAGGATAGGTGGAAGCCTACCCCACTATGGGAAGTTGCGGGGGACTCCCCCTGCTTTTGCTCCTGCTATGGCTAAGGTTTGACCTTCACTGAGAAGAAACTGGCAGAAGCCAAAACAGGGAGTAAAAAGTCCAGATGCTCAGAACTAGAGATCAACAGCATGGCAGTTTTAAGGTAAACAGCACAGCAGTTCCCAAGGAGTAAGAGAGTGCCAAAGAGAACCTTAAATG
>CAUYON010013829.1:0-32706 GCA_963573935.1 Arctocebus calabarensis
TATTCTTCTTAGCAAAGTATCTCAAGAATGGAAGAAAAAGTATCCAATGTACTCAGCCCTAATATGAAGCTAATTTATAGCTTTCATATGAAGGCTAGAACCCAATTATAGCACAAGAATACAGGGAAAAGGGAAAGGGAGAGGAGGGGAGGGGGGAGGATGGGTGAAGGGAGGGCAATTGGTGGGATCACACCTCCAGTGCATCTTAGCAGGGTACTGGTGAAACTTATTAAATGTAGAGTATCAATGTCTTTATATAGTGATCAAGAAAATGCCATGAAGGCTATCTCTGACAGTGTGATCAAAATATTTCTGATTGTATATGAAGCACATTCTGCCCTATGATTGCACCAATGTACACAATTATGATTTAATAAAATTATATAAAAAAAAAAGAACACACAACAAAACCAAAAACAAAGCAGTATATATATCTTGCTGAATATTGTCTGGGCAACAGGTGATGTTCTGGGGTATGAGATGTTAATCACAATGCTGATACAACTGTATGAAATGGAGACTAGAGGCCTCTAATGATTTCTCAAACCCTGCAGGGTAGAGAGCCTAAATCCTCATTAGCCTGCTTAGAAGGCACTTTAAATTGCTAACTTGGGCTAAGCAGAAGCTTTCCCAGGAAAGCGCTTGTCTCTGGGATCACCCCTTAAGTGGCTATCCACTTACCCAGTGTGCCCAAACAGGTCTTACCCTAATCCCCTGAGGGCTAAGGCTGCAAGGCATCTCATTCCCCGCCTTTAGGCTGCTCAGTTACTAGATTACTTGCTCCCATCCAATTCTTGTTCTGTGACCCTGAGGGTGGAGCTTGCAGGGGCAGTTCTCTCACAATGGCTCCACACAGCCCACAAGCAAACACTGGTAGCTCCATCTGGCTTGGTGGCTCAGTCTGGGGCCCTAGACAACACTCAAAGACCTCCTCACTCTTGCTCAAGTTCTCCCAAGGTAGTTCATCTGAGTGCCCAGTCCAAAAAAATCCAAACAGCTTACAGGTAAGGCCTTTACAGTTTGCAATCTCACTGCTGCTGTACTTACAGCTGCTGGCAGGATTACATCGAAAGAACACATGCAACCACTTGCCAGTTCTCCACTGCTTTTGCCTTCCTTATGGCATCCAGAAGTCTCATGCTGTCTCCCTGTGTCCCCAAAGGGATGTTTCTGGGCAGATCCCACAAGCCAGAGATGCCTAAAGTCTTCTCTCCCCAGTCTCACTGTGCCCTGTTGCAAGGAAGCTGTTACTTGTCTGCCATCTTGCTCCAGAATCAAACTGATGCTATTTCAATACTTTATTTTGGTCTATTCATGATTTCTAAATCTTTATGGCTGAGTTTTGGAAGGCATTGTGCTTCCAGATAGTGGTCCATCTCCTCTATATTTTCATATTTCTGGGAATAAAGATTTTTGTAATAATTTTTGAGAATCTTTTGTGTTTCTGTGGCATCTGTTGCTATTTTCCCTTTATCATTTCTAATTTTAGTTATTATATGTCTTATTTTTCTGTTTCTGGTTAGTCTAGCCAAGTGTTTATCAATTTTATTAATCTTTTCAAAGAACCAACTTTTTGTTTCACTGATCTTCTGAATAATTCTTTTGTTTTCAATTTCATTTAAGTCTGCTGTAATTTTGGTTATTCCTTGTCTTCTGCTGGGTTTGAGATTAGATTGCTCTTCCTTTTCCAGTTGGTTGAGATGGCCTTTAAGTTGTTGACTCACTCTCTTTCTGTTTTCTTCATGAAGGCATCTAATGCTATAAATTTCCCTCTAAGGATTGCCTTTGCAGTATCCCTTTGGTTTTGATAGTTTCTGACTTTGTTTTTCTTCCAGGAATCTAAAGATCTCCTTCTTGATCTCATCTATGACCCCAAGTATAATTCAGCATAACATTATTTAGTTTCCATGATTTTATTTAAGCATGAAGATTTCTTTTCTGTCAAGTTCAACTTTTAATCTGTGATGGTCTGAGAAGGTACAGGGGATAATTTCTATTCTTTTGAATTTGTTGAGGTTAGCCTTGTGTCCTAAGATAGATCAAATTTGGAAGATGATCCATGGGCTGATGATAAGAATGTGTATTCAGTTTTGTTAGGATAAAATGCTATATAAATGTCTGTTATGTCCATTTGGTTTAGAGTCTTGTTTAAGTCCATTATTTCTTTATTTAATTTCTGCTTGGAGCATCTGTCCAGTATTGCCAATGGAGTGTTAAAATCTTCAACTATTATAATGTGGGAAGATATCATATTCAGATCAGTTAGGGTTTATTTTACATATCAAGGAGGATTCAAATAGGGTGCACAGATATTAATTACTGAAATCTCTTCATGTTGTGTGTTTCTCTTGACAAATATGTAGTGTACATCTTTGTCTTTCATTATTTTTGTTGGTTTGAGTCCAAGTGTATATGAAAATAAGATTGCAACCCCAGTTTTTTTCTGCTTTGCATTTGCCTAGAATAACATTGTCCATCCCTTTACCCCAAGACCTGTTTTGTCCTTTGAAGTAAGGTGAGTTTCTTGTAGTCAAAAGATATCTGGCCTGAGTTTTTGTCCAGTGAGTCTGCCTATGCCTCTTTAAAGGAGAGTTTAAACCATTCACATTAATTGAGAGAATTGATAGATATGGCAGAGTTTTGGTCATCTTGTTTTTCAGATGTCCAGAACTTATTTTTATCCCTTTCATCTTTGAGGAAGCCAGGCTTTGTTCTTTAATTTCTGGGTAGGTTTATCATCATGTTGATTGTTATGAGGAATGGGTCTAAGTATTTTTTGCAGAGCTGGTCTAGCCATGGCAAATTTCTTCAGCATGTGGATGTCAGTGAAGTATTTAATTTCTCCATCACAAGTGAAACTCAGTATAGCAGGATATAGAATCTTGGGCTGGAAATTGTTTTGTTTAAGAAGGTTGATGACCATCTTCTGGCTTGGAAAGATTTGTCTAAAAGAAATGCAGTCATCCTGATACTTTTCCTTTTGTAAGTAATACTTTTTGTATGCCTAACTGCTTGCAGATATTTCTCTCAATATTAACATTGGCAAAATTAATTACAATGTGTCCAGGAGATGCTTTGTTTTGATTGAGTCATACTGGAGTTCTGAAACTATCTATTATCTGAATTTCTGTGTTTCTTGCAATACTTGGGAAGTTTTCCACCATAATGTCTTGGAGCAGAGAATTTATGCCTTTGAATGATCTTCTCCTTCAGGAAATCCAATAATTCAGATGTTTGATTTCTTAGAATGATCATGTAACTCTCTCAGGGAATATTCTTTTCTTATTCTCCATTTTTCTGCCTCTTTGAATGGGATACTTCCAATGTCTTATCTTCTTTATCTGAGAGTCTTTCTTCACACTGTTCAACTGTATTTCTGAGGGACTCTGAAGAATTTTAAAGGTCCTTAAATACCTTTTTCAATTCCTTAAGCTCTGTTATATCATTCCTCATTGTTTCTATCCCCTTGGTGACTTTATCTTTGAATTCATTAATTTTTTGAGACAACTTCTGAACTATGTTTTGGTTCTCTATTTCCATCTTTTCCTCCATTCCAATTGTCTTATTTGCCATCCATATTCTGAATTATATTTTTGACATTTTAATAATTTCTCTTGGATTGAATTTTCTGTTGTATTTTCTTTGACATCCCCACAGGGGAGTTGATCTGCTCTGATTTTTCATATTGCCAGAGTTCTTCTGCTGATTCTTCTGCATGAGTATTTTCAGATTCTTCCTCTCTTTCTTTTTTTTAATATGTTAATTATACCTTTTAGTTGAATTGATAGGTTGTCTCTGTTAAGTCCACTCCTCACTGTTCCA
This sequence comes from Arctocebus calabarensis, assembly GCA_963573935.1. Lineage (NCBI taxonomy): Eukaryota > Metazoa > Chordata > Mammalia > Primates > Lorisidae > Arctocebus > Arctocebus calabarensis. The sequence continues at coordinate 3,823 of CAUYON010013829.1, forward strand.
GTGCCACCACTGCACTAACAAAGGCAGATAAGTGATGAATCCACAGCCCCTGACAGTGTCTACTGGGGGATAAGAATCAGTAGACAGCACTGGCCCAGAGTTTCAGTTAAAGTTGTTCTGCCAGTGCTGGCTCCACCCACTAAATCAAGCTCATAGGGCTGTCCAGCTGCCAACATTGATCCAGAGTTCAGAAGAGACAGTTATGCACTGGGCACCATCCAGCCAATCGAGCTCAGCAGGCTGTAGCTATGTGGAGAATGTAGGTCCAAAGCTAAGACAAAGATGGTCAGGCACAGGTGCCACTCAGTCAAGCTCAGGAGGCTACTGCCGAGTGGGGAACACAGGTCTAAAGTTCAGATAAGAGTCACTCAGGCACCAGGCACAACCCACCCAATTGAGCTCAAAGAGCCTCCACCTAGTGGGGAGTGTAAATCCAAAGTTCAGTACAAAGTCACTTAAATACCAGGGCTACCCACTCAACCAAGCTCAGAGAGCCTTGCCTGGGAGAGGGCAGGTCCAAAGTTCAGTCAAAAATCAAAGTCATTTAGGGCAGTGCCTGTGGCTCAGTGAGTAGGGTGCCGGCCCCATATACCAAGGGTGGCAGGTTTAAACCTGGCCCTGGCCGAACTGCAACAAAAAAATAGCTGGACGTTGTGGCAGGTGCCTGTAGTCCCAGTTACTTGGGAGGCTGAGACAAGAGAACTACCTAAGCCCAGGAGCTGGAGGTCGCTGTGAGCCATGAAGCCATGGCACTCTACCAAGGGCAACAAAGTGAGACTCTGTCTCTAAAAAAAAAAAAATAACCCGAAAAAATCAAAGTCATTTAAGCACTGGCCCACCAACTCAATTAAGCTCAGAGGTTGTCCTGGAGGCCAGAAAACAGATCTGACTGAGAATTCCAAAGAACTGGAGATGGATAGTTCACCCTTTCCCCACCAAAGTTAGGACTGCCACACTACTGTTCTCGTGCAGCAGCTCGGCTCTAGCAGACTTCCTGAGCTTCTCACTAAGCTCACCAAACACTTCAGCCTCTGCAGAGCGTAGTCCTTCTGGCAACTGCAATGAGAATGGAAGCCTTATTTGGTCTTTTGTGCCAGGTGGGATGGGGCTAGGCTCAGTGGTAGGATCTCAATAATGAAGGAAAACTGAGACTGAGCTTCTGCTGTGCCATGTGATAAGGTAGCAGACTTTTGAGACACAATTGTAAGAGGGTCTTTGGATCTATGTTCTCCTTTTCAGTGGTGGGCAGAGCTCCTGTTTTGGGGAAGGTATCTCCCTTTCTCTTGGAGCTAGGCTCATACCTGTTGTTTTTCTTCCACTTTCTTCTTTCTGCCACTTGATTCAGCCTAGGTGGTGTGTACCTCACATAGTTATCTCAGTGTGCAGCTCCTCACATTCAGCTTCCAACCACTTCAGTCCAATATCTCTCCCTTTGAACATAAGACTGGTGAAAGCTGCTTCTAGTTGACCAGCTTCCCACAATCCCCCTTTACTCTTTTATTTCCCTCTTTTTTTTTAATTTCTTATTGGGGATTCATGGAGGGTACAAGAAACCAGGTTATACTGATTGCATTTCTTAGGTAAAGACCCTCTTACAATTGTGTCTTGCCCCCCAAAAGTTGTGACACACACAAAGACCACCCCCCTCACTCTTTCCCTCTCTCTGCTCTTCCTTCCTCACCTCTCCCTCCTCCTTTCTCTCTCTGCTCTCCCCTTCTCCCACCTCCACCATGTCACTAATTGTCATTAATTGTCCTCATATTAAAATTCAGTACATAGAATTCTTGTTTCTCCATTCTTGTAATGCTTTACTAAGAATAATGTGTTCCACTTCCATCCAGGTTAATACAAAGGATGTAAAGTCTCCATATTTTTAAATGACTGAATATATTCCATAGTGTATATGTACCACAACTTGTTAATCCATTCTTGGGTTGGTGGGCATTTAGGCTGTTTCCACATTTTGGCAATTGTAAATCGAGCTGCAATAAACAATCTAGTGCTAGTGTCCTTACAATAAAAGGGTTTTTTTCCTTCTGGATAGATGCCCAGTAATGGGATTGCAGGATCAAATGGGAGGTCTAGCTTGAGTTCTTTGAGGGTTCTCCATACTTCCTTCCAAAAAGGTTGTGTTAGTTTGTAGTCCCACTAGCAGTGTAAAAGTGTTCCCTTCTCCCTACATTCATGCCAACATCTGCAGTTTTGAGATTTTGTGATGTGGGCCATTCTCGCTGGGCTTAGATCGTATCTCAGAGTGGTTCTGATTTGCATTTTTCTAATATTTAGGGATGATGAGCATATTTTCATGTTTGTTAGCCATTCGTCTGTCTTCTTTAGAGAAGGTTCTGTTCATGTCTCTTGCTCATTGATAGGTGGAATTGTTGGCTTTTTTTGTATGGATTAATTTGAGTTCTCTATAGATCCTACTTATCAAGCTTTTGTCTGATTCAAAATATGCAAATATCCTTTCCCATTGTGTAGGTTGTCCATTTGCTTTGGTTGTTGTCTCCTTAGCTGTACAGAAGCTTTTCAGTTTAATTAAGTCTCATTTATTTTTGTTGTTGCAATTGCCATGTCAGACTTCTTCATGAAGTCTTTCCCCAGGCCTTTATCTTCCAGTGTTTTTCCTATGCTTTCTTTGAGTATTTTCATTGTTTCATGCCTTAAATTTAAGTCCTTTATCCATCTTGAATCAATTTTTGTGAGTGGAGAAAGGTGAGGGTCCAGTTTCAGTCTTTTACATGTGGATATCCAGTTCTCCCAGCACCATTTATTGAATAGGGAGTCTTTCCCCCAAGGTAAGTTCTTGATTGGTGTATTGAAGATTAAGTGGTTGTAAGATGTTAGTTTCATCTCCTGGTTTTCTATTCAGTTCCAAATGTCTATGTATTTTGTGCCAGTACCATGCCATCAGTATTTTTGTGCCAGTACCATGCCGTCTTGACCACTATGGCTTTGTAGTGCATCCTAAAGTCTGGTATGGTGATACGCCCATCTTTGTTTTTATTGCTAAGAACTGCCTTAGCTACGCCGGATTTTTTCTGGTTCCATATAAAATGCAGAATCATATTTTCCAAATCTTGAAAGTACGATATTGGTATCTTAACAGGGATGGCATTAGCTAGGTAGATTGCTTTGGGAAGTATAGACATTTTAACAATGTTGATTCTTCCCAGTCATGAGTATGATATGTTCTTCCATTTGTTAATATCCTCTGCTGTTTCCTTTCCTAGGATTTCATAATTTTCTTTATAGAGGTTCTTTACCTCCTTTGTTAGGTATATACCTAGGTATTTCATTTTCTTTAAAGCTATGGTGAAGGGAGTTGTGTCCTTAAGTAGCCTCTCATCTTGATAGTTATTGCCGTATGCAAAGGCTACTGACTTGTGGATATTGGTTTTATATCCTGAGACATTACTGTATTTTCCAATGACTTCCAGTAGTCTTGTGATTGAGTCTTTGGGGTTCTCTAAGTATAAGATCAAGTCATCAGCAAAGATGGAGAGTTTGACCTCCTCTGCTCCCATTTGGATGACCTTTATTTCCTTGTCTTGCCTAATTGTATTGGCTAGCACTTTCAGCACTACGTTGAATAGTAATGGTGACAGAGGACAACCTTGTCTGGTTCCAGTTGTAAGAAGAAATTTTTTCAGTTTTAGTCCATTGAGCAAAATATTAGCTGTGGGTTTATCATAGATAGCTTCAATCAGTTTCAGAAATGTGCCACATATGCCTATATTCTTCACTGTTCTAACTAGAAAAGGATGCTAGATGTTATCGAATGCTTTTTCTGCATCTGTTGAGAGAATCATATGATCTTTGTGTTTGTTTTTGTTAATATGGTGGATAACATTTATGAACATGCGTATGTTAAACCAGCCTTGCATCCCTGGGATGAAATCTACTTGATCATGATGTATGACTTTTTTAATGATAAGCTGTAATCTATTGGTTAGGATTTTGTTGAGAATTTTTCCATCTATATTCATGAGTAAAATTGGTCTGAAATTCTCCTTTTTAGTTGGGTCTTTTCTTTGTTTTGATATCAGGGTGATGTTTGCTTTGTAGAACATGTTGGGGGAAGATTCTTTCCTCCTCAATTTTTTGGAATAATTTCTGCAGTATGGGAATAAGCTTTTCCTTGAAGGTTTGATAGAATTCTAATGTGAAGCCATCTAGACCAGGGCATTTTTTGGTAAATATTTTTGATTATTTCTGTAATCTCAGTGCTTGAAATTGGTCTGTTCAGGAGCTCTATTTCTTCCTCTCAAGGGAGAGGGTGTGATTCCAAATATTGATCCATTTCCTTCACATTGTCAAATTTCTGGGCATAGATTTTCTGGTAGAATTCAGAGATTATTGCTTGTATCTCTGTGACATCAGTTGTAATTTCTCTTTTATCATTTCTGATTGAGGTTACTAGAGATTTTACTTTTCTATTTCTAATTAGTCTGGCCAAAGGATTATCTATTTTATTTATTTTTTCAAAAAACCAACTCTTGTTTCATTAATTTTCTGAATGATTCTTTTGTTTTCAATTTCATTGATCTCTGATTTAATTTTGAATATTTCTTTTCTTCTGCTGGGATTAGGCTTAGATTGTTCTTCTTTTTCCAATTCCATAAGATGGCTTGTAAGTTTATTGATGCACTCTCTTTCTGTTTTTCGAATGCAGACATCTAAAGCGATAAATTTTCCTCTTAGAACTGCTTTTGCAGTATCCCACAGGTTTTGGTACCTTGTGTCTTCATTGTTGTTATGCTCAAGGAAGTTAATGATTTCCTGTTTTATTTCTTCCTGCACCCAACTGTCATTCAACATAAAGTTGTTTAGTTTCCATGTCTTTTTGTATGGGGTCGAACATTTTTGTTGGAGTTGAGTTCCACCTCTAGTGCCTTATGGTCTGAGAAAAATACAAGGTAAAATTTCAATAGTTTTGATTCTGTTGAGGTTTTGTTTTGTGTCCTAGGATATGATCAATTTTGGAGAATGTTCCATGGGATGATGAGAAGAATGTGTATTCTTTATCTGTGGGATGGAGAGTTCTATATGCGTCTATCAAGCACAGTTGTTCTAGGGTCTCATTTAAATTCCTTATATCTTTGTTTAATTTATGTTTAGAGGATCTTTCCAGCTCTGTAAGAGGAGTGTTAAAGTCCCCTGTTATTATGGTATTATAGAATATCATATTGCTCAGACTGAGTAAGGTCTGTTTCCAGAATCTTGGAGCATTTAAATCGGGTGCATAAATATTTAGAATTGAAATGTATTCTTGTTGTATTTTTACCTTGACCAATATAAAGTGACCAACTTTGTCCTATTTGACTATAGTTGCTTTAAATCCACATGTATCTGAAAATAAGATTACAACTCCTCTTTTCTTCTGAATTCCGTTTGCCTGAAAAATTGTCTTCCAACCCTTAACTCAGAGTTTTAATTTGTCTTTTATAGCTAGGTGTGTTTCCTGCAGATAGCAAGTGGATGGCTTGTGTTTTTTAATCCAGTCAGCCAATCTATGCCTCTTTAGTGGAGAATTCAAGCCATTAACATTTATTGAGATAATTGATAAGTGTGGTAGTGTTCTATTCATCCTATTTTATGCAAGTCCATTGCTTAGTTTTATCTTTTGCATCAGTGTGGAAGTTAAGCTCTGACCTTTAATTTCTGAGTTCTTATTTTGTTGTTGATCCATTAAGATGGTCAGTGTGTAGAACAGGTTGGAGTATTGCTTGTAGAGTTGGTCTTGTGTGGCAAATTTCCTCAATGTTGTATATCAGTAAACGATTTGATTTTTCCATCCATTTTAAAACTTAGCTTGGCAGAATATAGAATTCTGGGCTGGAGATTGTTCTGTTTAAGTAGGTTACAGGTAGATGACCATTGTCTTCTTGCTTGGAAAGTTTCCTTGGAGAAGTCTGCAGTCATCCTGATAGATTTGTCCCTGTAGGTCAACTGGCGCTTACTCCAGGCAGCTTGCAGGATCTTTTCTTTTGTCTTGACTTTGGACAGGTTCATCACAATGTGTCTTGGGGAAGCTCAGTTAGAGTTGAGATGACCTAGGGTCCGATATCCCTCTGAAAGGAGAGTTTCAGAATCTTTGGTGATATTTGGGAAATTTTCATTTATAATATTCCCTAGTGTGTCTCCCATTCCCCTGGGGCATTCTTCTTCCCCTTCTGGGATGCCTATAACTTGTATGTTTGAATGCTTCATAGAGTCCCATAATTCTTTCAGTGAACATTCTGCTTTCTCTCTCTTCTTTTCTGCCTCCTTAACTATCTGAGTTATCTCAAAAGCTTTGGCCTCTACCTCTGAGATTCTTTCTTCTGCATGGTCTAATCTGTTCTTGATACTTTCTACTGCATCTTTAAGTTCACTAATTGATTGTTTCAGTTCTCTCATCTCTGCCATATCCTTTTTATATTCTTCATAACATTCATCTCTTAATTGATTCTGTTTTGGGATTTCTTTTTCCACTTTATCAGCATTTTCCTTCATTTCCTTGATTGATTTCATCATCTGTATTCTCAATTCCCTTTCTGTCATTTCTAACATTTCCTTCTGTCATTCCTAACATTTCCTGCAGTATCCACCTCACAGCCCCTTCGGGGGGGTCGCTTTTGACTGGTTTTTCATGGAGCCAGGAGTTTTCTGCTGATTCTTCCTCATGAGTGATTTTTTAAAATCTGTTTCCTTGCCTTAATTTTCCTTTCACTTCTTCCTGTTCTTTAAGTTGCCGTGCCTCTGCACTAGGGTTTTGTTGAGTCCTTTTGGTACAGGACCAGAAGGATGAGAAGATTGAAGAGCAAGAAGGGAAAAAAGAAAGAAAGAGAGAAAAAAAGAAAATGGAGAAAGGAGAGGGGGTGGATAGAAGCAACTATCCACCAAAAGAAGAGAGGCACAGAAAGAGTGGGATGGGAGCAATATAGGAGTACAGCGGGTACTTTGACCCCACCTGAAGAACCCCCAACCTCTGGGGGTGCCGGGTTGGGTGGTTAAGTCATCAACTCTTTGCCAGTCTACCACCACCAAGTTGAGAGGCAAGACAAAAATGCAATAAATCAAACCAAAACAAGCAAACCAAAAACTTTATGGGATAAAATTGGGGAAAAAAACAATTAATATAGGTAGAAACACTTCCAAAATTGAAGTTCTAATTGTTGAAAAAGGCAACAATGGAAAATTATATTTAAGCTAGAAAAATGAAGAAATAAAAGAAAGAAAAAAGAAAAGAAAAATCTTTAAGGAAAATGTTGAAATTAAAAACAAAACAACACAAACAAACAAACAAAAACACAAAACAAAACAAAGCAGTACATATATCTTGCTGATATTGTCTTGGCAAGAGGTGATCTTCTGAGGTATATGTTAATCACAATGTTGATACATCTGTACAAAATGGAGATCGGAGGCCTCTAATGATTTCTCAAACCCTGCAAGGTGGAGAGCTTAAATCCTCCTCAGCCTGCTTAGAAGGAGCTTTAAATTGCTAACTTGGGCTAAGTAGAAGCTTTCCCAGGAAAGTGCTGATGGCTGGGATCACTCCTTAAGTGGCTATCCACTTACCCAGTGTGCCAAAACAGATCTCACCCTATGCCCCTGAGGGCTAAGGCTGCAAGGTGTCTCAGTCCCCGCCTTTAGGCTGCTCAGTCACTAGATTACTCACTCCCACCTGATGCTTGTTCTGTTATCCTGAGGGTGGAGCTTGCCAGGGCAGTTCTCCCACAATGGCTCCACACAGCCCACAACCAAACACTGGTAGCTCCGTCTGGCTTGGTGGCCCAGTTTGGGGCCCCAGACAACATTCTAAGAACTCCACACTCTTGTCCACATTCTCTCAAGGCAGTTCAACTGAGTGCCAAGTGCAAAAGAAACCCAAACAGCTCACAGGTAAAGCCTTTCCAGCTTGCAATCTCACTGCTGCTGTACCCACAGCTGCCAGCAGAATTAGACCAAACAAACACACGCAACCATTTGCCCAATCTCCACTCCTTTTGCCTTCCTCAGGGGGGTCCAGAAGTCTCACGCTGTCTCCCTGTGTCCCCAAAGGGATGTTTCTGGGCAGATCCCACCAGCCAGAGATGCCTGAAGTCTTCTCTCCCCAGTCTCACCATGCCCAGTTGCAAGGAAGCTGTTACTCCTTGACCTTCTTTTTAAAATAATCACTATCTCCCCTCCAGTGAAAGCATTTTCTGTTCTCACTGAACCCAGATTTTTTGTCATATTAAAAACACCAGTGACTAAGAAGTCACATTTTATACCATATATTTGCTATATAACATAGGAAATAATTTCATTTTTCACATAGAGTACTAAGAAAAAAACCTAGAAAAAGGAGATGCAAAGATTCAGAGACCTTGCCTTTACATTATTCTCAGTATTTTAAAATTAAAAAAGAAAAATTAAGACCAGTTCTTACATATGCAGATTATGCTCTAAAAAGAAAATGGTTATTCCCAAAATGTAAAGAATTCAAAGCACAAGGAGGTAGTAGAAGGAGGCTGTAGTATAGTCTAACAAAGTCAGGATGTGCACAGATAAATAAAGACAAGTTTGCAGGATTGTTAAAATATTTGCAAGTTAGTTCTAGAAAGCTCTCCTAGAGGTTCACTAATAAAATACTTTGTAGAACACCGAAAGGCTCAAACCAACGCACGTTTGCAGAACTTTCTTTCTGGTCATATAAAAAGTCTTTTGCTTGACTAATTATTTTCCCATGAAATTTGAACATTTCAGTCTGAAAAATTCCCCAACCCATCATTGGAAATTTTTATCTTTGACATACATTAGGCAAATAGATAAAAATTAAAAAGTAATGAGGAAGGGACCCAACTGCTTTGAGAAGTTTCCACATATGCACTAATTACTGATTCCATCTGAAAATTATCCCAGAAAGCTGATGGGTAAAGCAGACTGGGATAAATAATGCAAAGACCCGGTGGCAGTGTTACAAACACCATCATCAAGGCTCCTTGTGAGTTCAGAATGTCTCCAAGTGCTCTGGCTGAGAATAAAAACCTTAGTGAAGTAAAACTGCTCTAATGACCTCAGGGTTATCTCACACTCTAACACACACACCACAACCCGCTTATTCTTTCAACTTTGTGATTCAGGCTAAGCAACTCTTTCAGGGTTTATATCATCCTACCCATTCCCCATTTCCAGGTCTGTTTTAACATAAAGTGAAATAGAATTTCTTACGCCCGGTTTGTAGTGCTGTCAAAATACGCAGTCTTCATTCAAACACTGGTCTAGTTACATAAGCACATGGAGATGATTGGCTGTGAAATAAGGCATTAGTCTGCATTTCGACCACCAAATGAAATGCTCCCTGATTACAGGAACTGCAACCTCTGGAAGTCCCTTTTGTGAAATGACAAGCCTGCTGGTTAGGTCTTCCGATACAATACACAACTGTGTTTTTTAAGTACAATTGAGTTTCATCAACCAGACCAGAAGTACTGCTGGCTGAAATGCATTCTGTAAATTCAGTGGAAAAATAACACTAGTGGCTGCCATAAATGAGGGGTAAATAGCACTATTATGGTAATTTCTGGTTTTAATGCTTTCAGCTAATGCAAGAAGACTATGATTTGAAAGTTGCAATGGAGATATTAGAAGAAACACCTAGATACTTCACTAGAAGTGCTGTAGAAATGACAGCATAAATTGTGCAATTTTACACCCCCTCAGCTGTCCCCTCCCCTTAAACCCACAAGTATTTAATGGCCTTATGAGTGTGTATGTGACATGTGTATTTCATTAGAGGTGTTTCTAAGTTTCCCTCAACCACACTGTTAAGATTGTACAAAACTAAGTCAAACTACTTCTCCTAACCTGCCCCTCCTGGCTCTACAACCCTAATTGCTCAGGGAAAAGGGGAAGCCTGAGCACTTCTGGTGTCCATATTCACAGGGCAGCAGAGCATTTATACTTTGCAAGACCAGAGTCGGCTCCCCAACTGTGTCAGTGACCCATTTACAGGAATTATTTAACTGCTTTGTCAAACTTATTGGGCATGAAAACAAAGTATGTTCTGCAGAAGTAAACAAAGGGTCTGGAAATAGTGTGAAGCCTGCCTACTAATGAAGGCCTTTGGTCTCACCTTTCTTGAAAATCCAGGCTTCCTACAAAAAGAATCAAGTGTCCTCCATGACAGAGAGTCAAGTAACCAGGTATTTACATTTAGACAAGATAGAGTCTCATCTGGCAGCCTAGAAGAATGCACAGCTGTCAAGAGTCAAATAAAGGCTTTCAGCAATCTTTCTCAAGAGCCAACGATGCCATCTGAAGAGCAAAGTAGTTAGCAATTTCCACTAACATCACAGGAATTTTGAAACTAATTCTATTTGAAAGACACAAACTGTGCATACCCATCAAAAAGTCTGCATTTCAAGCCTTTAAAATAATATTATAAATTTTAGCATACTAGATTTTTCACTCCTTCATGGCTTTTTTTCTTTAATGGAAGAAAAGGTCTAGTATATTGATTTTTCACTATAAAATAAATGTTTAACATTTGGGAAAAATGTTCTTTTTCTTCACTTTTATAGGCAGGTATACCAACTTTGATTAGAATGTCAGAATGAATTGCGATCTTATTTCTAAATCTTGTTACAACGAAATCTTTAGCCCTATCTTACATGAAAGTTCACTAATATTAATTAATGTTAATTTTCACTAGGCATTTCAGTTGTGGTGTGTCCCAGATTTTAGGTGTTTCTGGAAAACTCTCCAGGATTATTGGGACAAAGTATCCTTGAATGCCACTGGGAACTAGGACTGGGTGGGTGGCAATTTTGAATGCAGCAAAACTGCTTCAGCCTACTTGCTGCCAGCCTAGGTCTTGAGAAAAGGATTATACCAAAAACAGAGTTAATTAATAAGTGAGTGGATATATAAATGCATCCACCCATCCATAGATGCAGTGTTCAAGCATTCAGCAAGTATTTATTGAGTTCCTGGCCCTGAGAATATAGGTGTTAGTTACATCAAGGAAGGACCCAGAAATTCCTGCCTACCTGTAGTGTATAATCTGGTGAGAGTAGGAAGTGGTGGAGAGAGAACCTAAATAAGTAAAATATATGTGTAATATCACTATGCATATACCAATAAATGCTAAAGGAATAAAGTAGGTCAGTGGAAGGAATATGAGACTTAGAGGAGGTGCATTCTGAATAGGCCAGAGAAGTTCTTCCTGAGAAGATGACACTGGGGTCCAAGGCTAAAGGAAATGAGGAATATCCGAGGGAAGAGCTTTCCAGGTAGAAGGAACAGTAAGTATGAAGGCCCTGAGTCAGGATACTGTTGGTAGTTGAGTGAGCAGATGGAATGGAGAAGACAAGGTCAGAGTAGGCTGTTAGAATGAGCCAATCAGCACCTGCTAGGCCATTGTGTCCCCTCCTACTTTTATGTGATATGAAACCATTGAAAGGCTTGAGGTCAGGACTGACATGACCTCACTAATGATTTAATAAGATCTTTTGGTGGTTGTGTTAGGAATAACCCCAGGAGGACAGAGGAGGATCAGAGACTTATTACAGGCCCCTGCTGCATCCAGGGATAAAAGTACAGTAGCTTAGACAGCAGGCTAGGACTTTAAAGAGGTATTCAGGGTCAGGGTTGTTCACTTGTGTCCCCAGGATCTTCACTTGCACAACTCCAAGGGTGTAACTATGTGACCTGGGCAACATTTTTGCTTCCCCTCATCTTGGGCCTGTCAGACAAGGTGGGGATGGTAGAATACAGAAGGTGGGGCTAAAATAATTTGCTGATGGTGTGGAGTACAAATGAAAAACAGAAGTACAAGATGACCCCAAGTGTTTGGACCAGAAAAACTGGTAGAAAGAGATGGGCATGTTCTGATAGGAGTAGCCTGTAAGAGGAACAAGTTTGGAGGAGAAATACTGTGTTCAATTTGGGACATGTAATGTTTGTTAAACATCTATGTGATGCTACATGAGCCTGGGGTTCAGAGACTAGAGACACATAAGGCTAAACAACAGTGACAGTTACCTGGCCTTGTCTCAGGACACAATGTACTGTGGATATGGACACATGGGTACAGAAATACACTGCAACATGATACTTGCTATGAAATGACAGTCTGAGATGCTATAAGAGTCCATAAGAGAAATATTCAACCTGAGTTTGAGGGCCTTATAAATAGCGCTTAATAAATACTTTCAGAAGGTCTGAATGAAACACTACACACTCACGTGCACACAGACACACACACTTATCAAGTTTACTCCTTTTTATTATAAATTTCTTTTTCCAGGACTCAAGCAAAAAGCCAAGAAAACTCAGGCAGAGAAGGATCCAAAAGAAGAAACATTTAAGTTGAGACTTTAAGGAAGAACAAGAGTTAGCTGGAATCAAGCAAGTTTGTGGGAAATTGTACAGAAAAAAAGATTCTAGAGGCAAAAAATAATAGGTGAGAAGGTTTAGGGAAATTGCTACTGGTATTACCAGAGCCATTGTCAAATAACATACATTCAAAATCAAACATCATTTTCTTCCCATGGAAGAGTAGGAGGACATCAGTCCCTGGCATCTGCAGTTTTTGTGAGGCTAGCACAATCGTGGTGCACTGGTGCCTGTTTGTGACATAACTATGGCCTGGGTATTAGCAGTGATGGAAGACATGGCTATAATGAGCCAAAAAAAAAGAGGAAAAGAATAGTGGACACCAAATAATAAGCAGTAAAGACACTCCCCCCTGCCCAAAAGATTCTTAGACTTCCTGGGGCAGAATTGAAGCTGGAGTTTTCTAAAAGAAAATTAAGGTAAAACCAGAGGAATAGTAAACAACTGTAGAAACATGACTTATGGATGAAAAATAAATGGATAGTACTTGTGCATTTTTTAAAGAGCTTTCTTTCACATCTGTTGCTTCCTTTTATCCATACAAATGCACTGTAAGTTACAGAGGACAAGTGAACAAAGTGGGGCACAGAGACAGTCAGTGAGTTATTTAACACTTCACAGACAGTTAATGGCAGATGGAGGGATTTAAACACAGTACCCTGAGAAACCAGTTCATGTTCTTTCAGACAAAGTTTTGATGTAAATAAAGAGAAGTGGGAGAAGACAGAGGAAGAGGGAAGAGCAATGAACAAAACATTTGGAGAAAAGACAGTTTGCCTGTCCCATAATAGTGACATAAAAGAGCCATAGACTGCTTACACTTTGATAATGAGTTTATTTTCATGCTGCCTTTAGTGTACTTTTCAAGAAACCATACCACTTACTTGTAAGAGAATGAATTAATGTAAATCTTCCGGATAGCACTATCTGATTTTAAAACCCCTAAAATTAGAATTTTAAGTGCTAAAAGGCTTAAATTCAGCTTACTATTATCACTTGGTGTGCTTTGGACTATAAATAACAGAAAACCCCAATCAAACTGCTTCAGAACTGAGAAAATGTATAGGCTCACAAACCTAGAGGAGAAGCAGGTGAGCAAATTGCTGTCTTGGTTTAGTCCAGAGGGAGGTCACTGCCAAACGTTCTCCCAAAGAGTGAACAACTTTATCAGAATCTCCCAGAAAACTTCTCTTGCTTTCTCAAGGTCCCAAGGCCAGTACTCAATCAATCATTGACAAAAGAAATGCAATGGGCCAGTCAAAGCCTCTTCCAGGGTTAGACTGGGTCTAGCGTCTCTCAAGGCACTTGGACTGTATAAAAAATGGAAACCTAAAAAAACCTGAGACACTTGTAAGGAGAGCAGAAGATAAAGGTTACTGGCAATCCACAATCTTCTCATGACTTCTTACCCAGAGATTTCACCTCCAGAAGTTTATCCAAAGGAACTTTAATGCCTGCTTATAAATATTTAATAACTACAAGAATATTTAACACATTATTATTTATAATAACAAAATATTAAGTATAACACATATGTTCAAAAAATGTTGGGGCTGGTTTAAAGTATAATGGAATATTATACATCCACAAGAATAGGTTAGAGTTCTTTAAGGACTTGAAAATAAGGCCACTATATACCATTTAACCAAAAAAAAAAAAAAAAAAGCATACTCAAAGAAGTATGATTAATTTTCATTGGGGAAAAAAGTGTGCTGTATGTTTAGAAAAAAACTAAATAAGATATACATCGAAATGTTAACAGTTGTAAATTCTATTTGAACAATGGGAAAAAGGAAATTTAATACTGGTATTTTATAACTTTTCAACATTGTGCCTATATCATGAGAAAAAAATGGAAGTTATTATCCTAATGTCATGCAATGATATTTAGGAGTCTTATACTTTATATGTAAGTTTTCTTTGTTTTGTTCTGATATTTCATTTTTTGTTGTTTTACTTTTAGGTAGGATTTCTCAGTTCAGTGTTACGACATTGAAGGAATTCCCAGCATTGCCTGGATTCAATAGCTCAGTGCTTTCCAGTAAACATCAGTCCGCCCTCTACCCTGAAAGCAGCCTTGTCAAATCATAAGTAGTGACATCACCTCAAAGAAAGCAAAGGCCAGAGGAGACAGGATGAGAACCCTACCTATCATCTCAGGGTCTGCAGAATACTGCTCACCCAGGGCTGGAACGCCTGCGGTCCCTCAAGGCTGTTCCATCACTCAGACTGCTGCTTTTTCACCTCCACTCGCCAGCACCTATAAGGCCTCCAAACCTCCTCTGCACACTGGGTCCTATTCAGTACCTCCTCCCCAGACTGCCACTAATGCTCTCTTCTCTGCTGTTGCCTTAAGCTCAGCAGGGCTCCTTTGGGAGCCCCAGGCTTCAGAGAACTTCACTTCTAGGTAAACTAAAATCCACTGAGAGCAAGAGGCATTTATCAGGTTTCTCTCTTTCTTCCTGGTAGCCTTTGAAATATTATTTTGCCTTTCTTGCACCAATGATGATCTATTTCTCCTTGTAAACCCAAACATTTAAATGAGAAAAACAAAAGCTTGCTTTTTTAAAAAACCATCTACACTCATTCTTCAACAAAGCAAAGCTCACTTATATATATGCAAAAGGACTAAAAGTGGTTGGAATGAGACTTTGTCTATGTTTCTCCCTCCCCCACCGATTGATAATGCAAAGGAGAAGCTACCCAATCCTGATGTTTACAGAATGAAATCCATCACACAGGTAATTACTCATCCATCTTAATGCTTCCTTTTAAGTTTGCCCTTAAGAAGCCTGTGATCTCCCAAGTCAAGGGCCTCAGTAAAATCAATAAAACCTCATCCTATCAAGCCACCAGTCAGATCATTTTCCACCCTTTAACAAGCCAGTAGTTATTAAATGCCTTGTTTGAAAACCCAAGTGGGGTCATCAGACTTTCATGATGAGAATAATCCATCAATCGTACATGTGCTATCTTTTCAGTGTCTCAGTGTCTTTGATATGAGTGATAAAGTAGGTAATGGCCTATGGTTTTTCAATATCTGAACATGTTCTCCTTTTTCACATTGAGGTTGCAGCACAGCAAAGGAATTTCATGACTGGAGGAAGCTTGTTAAGACAGAAAAGAATTTCGTTGCATTATTTCAGCCAATGTATAAGCTACGCTGTTGATTCCAACTTTGAAAGCTGAGCTCCATGCTGTGACAGACTTCTTTAGTCCTTAACCCAGCTATTCAATGACCAGATTTCAAAACCCATAAATTTGCAATAGGATATACCTTATCATAATGATTCACATCATACTTTTTCATTAGTTGGATTCTTGCCCTGAATTTGTAAGAGGGATTTGAGATCTAAGATCACACAAATTAAGAGGTATCAATGGATGTTAGAATATTCTTCAATGCTAAATAAGCATAAAACTACCAAAAAAGAGGGCACACAAAGATGCTTTTTGTGCATGTCAGTGAAAATAAATCTGTCCTTCAATACCTTTCTGGCATCGTAATTGCTAAAGACTCATATTCTAACGCTGTCAGACATCTGGTATGTATGACAAAAATAATCCATCACTTGACAAATGGAAGCTTTTCTGTTTGATTTGGTTAGGGGAGCATTTTGGGTTTATGCATTTTCCACTCAGGATCTAATCCTTTTTATTGTTTCATATTAATGATGAAATTAAAAGGAGGCTATTTCAAAACCCTCATTGCATTGTTTTCCACATTTACAGAATTAATCAACAAATACAAATTTCAATCTATGGCCATTTCCAGTAAGAGATCTGGCATTCTACCAATGAAAAATGTCTATGAAGCCAGCTCCCTTGCACTTTGTGAGGGCTAGGATAATTGATACAGTGACGAAAACCCTGAGCATGATTCTGAAGTGTCTTCAAATTTATTAAAGAAAGACTAAATATATTTACATAGTTTTAAAATATTTTTATATTCTAATTTTTGCAATTAGGTAAACCTCAAATGGTTTATTTGGTTATCTTAGTTTACCAGGTTATTTAATTGCCTCAAACAATTATTTCCACACCATAAACTCATAACAGAGTGATCTGTTCTTAGAAATACCGGTAAGCCCAGACACCTGGGCCAAAAGGAATGAGACCAGGGAGTCAATGAAGGCACAACTGCACTTTGTATCTCCTGCTGGGTCCTGTTCTCTTTGTTTCTAATGGAATTTATTCAGAGCGAATATGACTTAGGGAAAGACAAAAAATGGGTCAGCTTCAGCCAGGTTACATTCCCTTATTATACAATGAGTAATAATAGAAGGCAAAAAGTAGTGAAGAGGTTATCATGAATAAGCACAAGTCTTTTATTTCAGGATGCAGGTATACCAAGCATTGCCCACGTATTCTCCCCTTTATCACTAGAAGCCACCCTCTGGGGTGGGAGATGTTGTAGCAGAGAATACTAGCTCCAGGTAGGCAGAAGTACCTCGCCCCAAATCCCTGATCCTTACTCACTGTAGGACCCTGGACCAGTTACTCACTATTCTCTGCCTCAGTTTCCACTTACTTTGTAAGGTTGATGTAAGGATAAATGAGATCATGATTAGAACAATTGCTAAGATTTATGGAGCCCTCACTGGGTTCATAGTGATTACATTGTTTCCTTGTCTAAGCTACACACTCCCTAAGAGATACTGTTGTTGCTGTCTCTACTTTATCAATGTGGGAACTGAGGCATAGAAAAGTGAAGAGACTTACCTGACCTTACCTGCGGAAAGCAGTGGGTGTTTTGATCTCTCACTTAAACTGTCAGCTTGGTACTGAGCTACTTGTTCTTCTTACTCAAAGGACAATAGCCTTTTTCAGGTTCTTTCCCCTCTCCCCCCTCCCTCCTCTTCCTCTCACTGTCACAATGCACTTCCATCCCTCTCTGCCTCCTTCATGCCCACATGTCCTCCAGATCTCAATTCAGGAGTCCCTTCCTCAGGAGAGTCCTCCCTAAGCTCCCTTATAGGTCAAATACTTCGTTACACACTCCCATAACACAAGTCCCTCTACAGAATGTGGTTCTATCTGAAGTTTTAGAATTCTTTGTTGCAATACAGACATGACAATGGATGGACTGTCTTCCCCTCCAGCCTGTCAGTTCCTAAGACAGGCCTTGTGTCAGCACACTAACCATTGTGCCCTCAGCACTTAGCACTCTCCCTGGCACGAATGAGGGTGCAATAATATTTTTTAGAGAATTATGAATAATGCATAATACATTTGGGGTCCTATTCTGTGCAGTCCAGTTTGCAGGTTGGAATATTAAGTATCAGCAAGGTCAAGCAAGCTGCTCTAGTGAGAAGATAGTATGCTCTACACCAGACTCAAATTTATGTCTTTAGACTCTTTGCAATGCTCTTATCATCATACTCAGTTACATTTTTAGCTGCATGCCAAATATAGATGTGATGGACACAATAACCCCCATATAAAGATACCCAAGGCCTAATCTCCAAAATCTATGAATTTGTTACCTTAGATGGCCAAATGGATTTTGTGGATGTTATTAATTTAGGGATCTTCAGAAGGGGAGATTATCTAGGTTATCAGGGAACAATCAACAAAATTACAAGGAGGGAGCCAGGAGCATCAACATCAGGGGAGGTTGATAGCAAATATAAGTGGTAATGATGCCACGGTGGAAGGGGACCAGGAGCCAAATAATGGGGGAAACTTCTAAAAGATGGAAAAGTTAAGGAACAGATTATTCCCTGTAGTCTCCAGAAGGAATACAACTGTGCCAGCCAACACATTGCTTTCAGCCATGGAAGAACTATTTCAGACTCCTGACTTTCCAAACTTTATGATAACAAACTCGTGTTGTATTGTTTTTAGCAGTAATAGGAGATGACTACAGATGTTAATTGCCTTGGGTCCACAGAATTACAGAAAAGTTGAGAGTTCAAGCTGCCACAGGTCATTGTGTGTGAGCCCAGAACCATCACTAGACTGGGCATTACAACCTGGCCTGCTCTGAGTCTGCCCCTAAAGCATGATAAAATTCTGCGTAGATCAAAAACCTCTTCAAATTAAATTCCCTGCCTTTACTTACAGGGGTATTAAAAATAACTAATAAAGCATCTTAAAGCATGTTTTTTAAGCCTACAGTTTTATCAATGAGATATATATGTGTATGTACATATATATATCCTATCTCATTACTTTTAGTATTTATCATTTTAAGACTCAGACAAAAGAATTAGAGATGAAAGAGAAAGAAATCAGAAGGAAGGGATAAGAAGATTTTTCAAATAAATCCTTGGTCTTTTCTTCACTGGAGACCTGTGAAAATAAAAAGATTCAGAACAATCAAAATCAGAGATGCTACTGGCATCACCACACGCCTGCTGACAGGCAGATAATTTTGCTAATATACTCAATGGAACTGGAAAAATTGAAAAATCTATTCCCTGTATATTGTAATGGTTCAAGCAATGAAAAATTTATATTGGTATTGATAATGACATCCTTGGAACAAGAAAGATGCAGGGACTAGACGCTCATTGCATTTTTAAAAATCATACCAGGCATTGTTTCTGGAAAGACACTGTCCTGCCTTAACTAGTGCTTTCGTATCTTATCTTGATCAAGTAATATATAGGATGAAGAGATGTATAGGATGAAGACTATTAGTAAATTAAAGGTAACTAAAATGGCCTTCTCTCCAAAGAGACATTTTTCTATGTGTTTCTGTATCCCCTCAAATCACCATTATTAATGCATAAAGATATTTATAGCCCTTGATACATTACAGAATTGATTCATAGTTGACTCTGAATGGAGTCTCTAAGAGATCTGTTTCATGACTTCTCTAGGACTAGAGTTTACTTTAGAAGTTCTCCTAAACCAGTGATTCTCAATCTCCCTAATGCAATGATGTATTTTCATTGTTACAAAGGTGTCCCGTCCCACAGGTTGAGAACCGCTGTCCTAAATGGTTGCTCAGGGAAAAGACGTTCATTGGTTAAAAAGCCCCACTCTTCTAGACCTATTCTTATATTCTCAACAGCTCCAGATAAAGCAGCCTCAGTTGGGGGGTTTCCCTACACAATTACTGGATTACAGGATTGTTAGGGAAAGGTAGTCCAATAGTTTGTGAAAAGGAAAGGTAAATGGAAAAATGGAGTCATTGGTGAAGGCTTAGGTTATGCAATTTCTCCAGGAATAGCTAAAACAAACAAACAAACAAACAAACAAAATGAAAGGATTTTATCACTTTCCTAAATCCAAATGTTTATGGAGTTTATTGGCTAGACTGGTATTTATTGAGTCTCTATGATGGGCTAATATAGACTAAGAGTAGTAGACCTGTGCAAGGGTCGAAAAGGGGTTATGAGAAAAGAAAATAAACAATGGTTTGCTATAGTAGCCAGCCTCCACAATGGCCCCTGATAATCCAGGCCTTCTGGTCTACACACTTGTTCATAGTCCTTCACACAATGGATCAGAGTTGGCCATGTGACCACCATGGTGAGACACCTTAGGGGGAAAGCTGTCACTATGCTATAAGGACACTCACCATTCCTGTGAAGAGATGGGGAGCAGCAGAAGCACCTGACCAGGAGCCAGCACCGATGCACCATTCATGCAAGTGAGTCATCTTAGAAGTGAATCTGCCAGCACCAGTCAAGCCTTCAGGTGACCATAGACTCAACCCACAGCTGAGCACAGCTTCATAAGAGACCTTAAGTCAGAATTGCCTTATTAAGACACTCCTGAATTACGAACTCATAGAAACTATAGAAGAAACCATTTCATTGTTGTTCTTTTAAGTCACTAACTTTGGGAGTGATTTGTTACACAGCTATAGATGACTAATACTTTCAAATAGATGACACGAGTTAAGTGTGACCTCAGAGATAGTCTAACATAGTGGTTAAAAGAAGAGTTCTTCGAGTTATATAGGTCTTGCTTTGAATCCTACACAAATGATTTGCCAAGTTATCTCACCTTTCTTGCCTTCAATTTCCTCATCTGAAGAAAACAAATAATAATAATGTCTATCTAATGTTGTGTCCATGGTCACTGGACTACATAACCTGTCAGAAATGAACCAAAATCTAAAGTTCTAGAAGACAGAACGTGTACGTGTGTGTGTGTGTTTACATAATTATTTTATCTGTCCTTGTACAGATGAGAAGAGAGGCAATGTTTATTAAACACTGACTCTATTCTGGCTTCTGGGCTAATAAACACTTAGTGTACTTTACACTGTCTTTGAGGTAAATGGCTCACTTGATATCAGATGAGATTGCATTACTTAGAAGTGCTCTGTTTTTAGAAGATTTGGTTCAAAGTGAAAGTTGAATGATTAAAGCTACTGAAGTATAATCAAGTTTGATTGCAGCAAAATCATTTTTGCACTAAACCTAGAAAGTATTTCATAAACCAGATACCAAGGAAAAAGGTTTCTTTTAATCTAGTAGTAAACTGACCCTTTTATGCTCTAGGGACGGGCAAAAGTAATCCAGGATGTTTACTACTGGAAAAATTGAAACTGGAGGGAGTAGCTTGGCAGAGGGCGGCGGCAGCACTGCAAGTCTGTATCACCTTCCTGGGAGGGCTCCTGGCTTAGCCCCAGCCCTCCCAGCCTTCAACAATGGAGCTTATATTTTACCTTACAGAAGCAAAGCAAAACAAACACCCTTTATTAAAACAGCCTTTTGTTATCAAGACCTGAAAATTCATTGTAGTAAATATTTTTTAAGCATCTTGACTTGAAATATTTCATTTTATTTTTCTCTTGTTCTCTTTTCCCTTTCTGCTCTCCCTGCGGTTTCTGATAACCATGAGAACCTTGGCTGTTATCATTCCTCAGCCTATCTCTCTATTTTTTGCCAATTTCAATTTGTTCTGAGTCCTGAAATAAATGAAATAAATAATAAATGAAAAGGCCAGAGGCAATGGCACCATCACCCTGAACACTCAGGGGAGAACCCAGAGGTTGTAGAGCGTTCTCTGCGGAGAAGATGGAAAACAGTGTCTCAGGGGCCCAATTATTTACTGTAGCTGCTGAAATGAGATGATTTATGTCGGTGACAAGGCTGTCCTGGAAATAGTAGCCAACTGGTATAAATTTAGACCTATTATATATATTAAAAAATTCATTCCTGGACCCAAAAAAGTCCAATTTAAAAAAAAATTAAATGACTCTGGATTGTATATATACATGCTGCACTTTTTATATACAGATAGGTATTTGCTATTTAATGATTGCTGGATATTTTGACATATCTAACTGGTGGGGATTCAAGAAGCTAAGATCATAAACATTTTATGTGTCAAACTTAAGAGGTCATACCTTAGGCCATAAGTAGAAGAGAATAAACTTTTGAACAAAGACCAGCTTTAATTTTCTGGTGTATTACATGAACAACCAAAGTAGTTAATTGGTGCGACAGAAAAACATGCAAGTTTTAAGTTCACTAGATTGAAATCAAGATTTCCTCCTTCAAAACAACACTCCCAAGGTCACATGCTGAAATGAGAAATTCAAAATATCAAATGGCAGTGCTGGTTCCATTGGACAAGCATCAAAAGGAAATTCATGACAGCCCTGGGAGAGTCCAAAGCACAGAATTCCCAGGACTTTGTTATCGGGAAATAGGAGCCAGTCACTGGCAGAAGCTCAGGGGATCTGCATGGTTAAGACAGTTGATAATGAGTTGTTGTTTATTTTTTTTTAAGGTGTATGTGATCAACTAAAGAAAAGTGAGCTTTCAGCCTGAATATATGTATTATCATTTATAAATGTATGTATATGTTCTACTACATACCACACACATTATAAAATGCACACAAAAATAAAGACTTAGAGAGCAGCAAAAATAAATATAATTAGAAGTTCCTTAATATTTTTCTACTGTCTCTACTTCAGTTACAGCAATGTCACTAAGATGTAAATATGATGATAACGGTGACAGAAACAGGGACAGGATTATGACCTGGTTGTACCCTCATAATAACCAGAAATTTAAAAAAGAAACAGGGCCAGAATGGGAGTAGGAGATAAGGCATGGGAGGCATCAGAGACTATGGTGGGCATTTTAGGTTTGCCTGCCCTACATGTGGTACTCAAGAAAACAGTGAATGGGCAATAGGTCATCAGCATAATTGCCAAAATTCCCAATACAGTAAAGAACTTCTGTAAGTTGGCCACCCAAGGGACTGTAACAACATAGGGAGGTGGTCAACATAAGGAACTAGGCCTAGTTCCAACTGTACTGATATGTACATGTGGTGCATATCTAGTTTATGAAAATTAGGTCAATTTAAAGACGTGGTCAGTGTAGGGAAGTGGTTCTACTATAGTTTATTCCCTTCTCTGTGATGTCAAGGCCTATCCCATGAAAGATATCATCCTAATTTATCTTACCCTCACCATTTCTTGGACCCTACTTTCCCACTATCTACATTGAATTAGGGAAGCTGAACAGTAAGTAGTATGAACTATAAAAATAAATGAAAATTAATTTACCCTTATTTTCATAAGGGCAGTAGCAGAACTGATACCATGACTTTCTCACAAACTGTCTGCCCATCTTTGGAGCGGTGGTTTTCAGACTTGAGTCCCTACAAAAAATAATTGTCTAAAGTGCAAAATCTGAGCCACTCTTACCCTTGGAAATTTTGCTTGAGCTGGTCTGCTGTGGGCCTGGAATTTTGCATTTTATAAATGTCTAGGTGATGCTGAGGCAGGTGACTGATAGCAGCCATAAGGAAGAGGCTGCATTTCTAGATCCTGACTCTTTAGGGACTATTGGCTCTGTCTCCATCGCCCTCACTCGCTTTCTGAAGAAAGCAAATCAGAAGATGCTGACTGTGAGGAATAGGTCTTATACTGTCAGGGAGAGATCAGACAGGTGAGGGGTGGAGTGGGTCCCCCGACCACGTGTTATTAAGGTGGGAAGGTGCCCTCTGACAGGACCATGGCAGCCATCTCCCCCAGTGACCAAGCCATGGGTGTTGAGCTCAGCTACCCTACCCTGCAATTCCAATCCCTGACAACAGGGCATTTCTGCAGGCCATCTTGGCATTGAAGAGGCACATTGGGTGAGGCATGGGACAGCCTTAGGTTACCAAGAAGGAGTGAGGGTCTGCCCATCCGTGGAGCAGTGGTTCTCAGACTTGAGCCCCCTATAAAGAATAATTGCCTAAAGGGAAAATGTCTGAGCCACTCTTGCCCCTGGAAATTCTGCTTGATAATTTCCTTTGAGAAAGGCAATGAGGGTTGTGTGGGGCTAGAGAGCATTCAAGCACAGTGGAAGGTGAGATAGGGGGTGCTATTGATGGAATCAGAAATGGACCTTGGGGGCAGAAAATGGAGGTCATTGAATGCTGTTATGGCATTGGATACGATTCATTAAGTAGTGGGAGCTGCTGAAGGTGTTTTCAACAGGGTAAATAGATAAAATACGTTGAGCTTAAGGAAATTAATCTCATTGCAATATGATTGATGTATTGGAGGCATGGAAATTTGAATGCAAGAAAACCAGGTTCAATAATTGTAGGCTTAATAATTCACTATTTTTTACACCTTATCAAGGAATTAACTGAGGAATTAATAAGACTTTACCCACCAAGCAACCTAGTAATAGGGATAAAAAGTAAATTCCCATACATATATATATATATATGGCTGCCTATGTCAAAATATATGGCTACGTATTTAAAGACTAATGCATATATGTGGTCCCATCAGAGCCTTAAAATAAATCAGCATGTTCAAAAATATGCCCTCTACTCCCAAACCTTACTCCCAACTCCTAAACCACACCACACCATTGCAACCAAGGAGATAAGACAAAAATCAAGGAACTTAGTAATTGAATTTAATTTTGCATAAAGAGAAATTATTTTCAGTGTTGTTTTGGATTAAAACAACAGAAGTAATGCAGCTATACTGTTTTGTCCAAAAGAGGAAAATATTCTGAAAAAAAAATCCATTATAGCCAGGATTGCTTCCGTGATTAACACTATATTTTAAATGTGTGTTTTCCCCACTAGAATATAAGATTTTGAAGAGCAGAGTCCAAATCTATTTTATTCAGTGTGTTAATCTTAACAACTAGAGTAACTATAGTAATGCCTAGTTGATATGCAGGGGGTGCTTTTAAAATATTCTTCATGGACTAAATTGTTCAAGTCTATTAGCATGTCATAGAAATAATTTCATAATTCACTAATGGAAAAAGCTATTTAAAACCCCTACTGATTTGACAAATAAATCTGGGCCTCTATGGACTAAGGCCAAGTGACCCGATTCAGTCCCCTATTTCAGAAGGCCCTTTGACAAACATGCTCACACCCAAATAGCAGAGAATGCTCCCCCTGTGTTGTATGTGTCTGTGCCCTGTGTCTACCACAGGGACCACATTCTGAGATGTCCCTACTTGTGTTACGTGAATGAACCCAACATAGCCATGGAATGTAGCTTATTTTCTTGACCTATTTAATGCATCCTTGATAGATTGAAGTTGCAATACCAACTTTGCTCAGTGTCAAAAAAGAATATCTCAATTTGCGGATTTGTAAACATTTATTGAACACAGTGTGTGATATGATTAGAAGGGTGGGTAGAGGAGAGTGAAGATAAAAACAGGAGTGTTTTCTTCTTTTCACAGAGGGTGTAACAGGATAGGATAAGTTCTGGAACCAGCAACCCTAAATCTCAGAGTCCTCACACAGTGCAGGATGACACCTCACTCACTCACACACAATCCAGGGCAGATGGTCTGGGTTAAACAGCTTTCCTGGGGAACTCTCCTCCAAGGGTATCCTGGGGACTCAGGATCCTTCCATCTCCAGATACTATTTGTCTATATGAATACTATATGTCTTCAACATGTGACCTCCCATGGAAGGGAAAGTATAGAGAAAAAGACCAAGCATGGAAGATTTATATAGACCATTTCTGGAAGAGGCAGGTATCAGCAAAGGTAATGGGAAACTGATTTTAGCATTAAACCCAAAAGGAAAATGAAGCAGTTTTAGAGAACACATTGCATTTTTTCTGCTACAGAGTGTTAGCAAAGTCTCTGTTTATCTCATTAGTCACTATGAGTCCCCCACTTCCCCCGCCATAGTTAGGCTTAAATCAATCAAGCACAAACTAAGATGTAATGCAGTATGGTAGGAAGCTACAATTATTATTTTATACCATATAAACTATATATAATTAATTGTATATATTTGCTAACATTACTTTCTGTCATATCTCTGATCATTTTGTCCCCATCTTAGTTCTTTAAGTCTTCTTTCTTACAAACTTTAGCATTAATTCATTCTGGTAGCCATTTACAAACAGGCAGACACATTTTAAATGGTTATTTTAAAAGAGTGATCCACTTTTTCCATGCCAGTAGAGATGACCTTTATAAATTCCAAGACCTAATCATTTTAGTTAATTCAAAACAGGTAGAAAATACCTTATAGGAAGTCATTTGTTATGAACAAGATCAAGCTAAAATGTCATCACTTTTCTGTAACTCTCTCTCCTTGAGACTTCCTTTCACAGATATAATTAATTGTTCCTTATCTGTATTTTCAAAGCATTTTATATAGACTCAGTTTTAGAAAGAATCATGTTATAGTTCAGTTATATGCTAAACAATGGCCAACATCTCATTCAACCAGGGACCACAGATACAACGGTAGTCCCCTAAGTTTATAATACATATTTGTACTATACCTTTGCTATGTTGAGACATGTTTAGATATGCAAAACTTATACTGTGTTACAACTGCCTATGGTACTCAGCAGAGTAACAAGTTGCACAGACTTGCAGCCCAGGGGCAGTAGGTATACTGTGTAGCCCAGGTGGGTAGTAGGCTGGACCTTCTAGGTTTATGTTAAGTGCACTCTGTGGCGTTGACACCATGACAAAATCACCTTCTGATGCATCTCTCAGAATGTTTCCCCAGCTTTAAGCAACATGTGACTTACAGTTATTGGCATACACATATCTTCCCCATAGACTTGGACACCTTTAGGCTAAGGGAGTGTGGGTTTACAGGGCCTAAAATAACAGCTGGTTTCTAACTGTCACAGGAGCAGTGCTACTGGACAAACTGTGATGCTTTCCTTTTTGCAGTCCTTGGAGCATTGCATTCATATGCCTTGAAAGCACTTAACAAAATAGCCTTGCCATGTGTTTTATGTTCTTCTGTGACTCTCTGGCTACTACCTTGTGAACTCTTTAGGGCAGGAATAATATCTTTTCTGTCTTAACTCCAGAAGTGATTTTAAATGCTTTATACTATACATAGTACATTAGGATAGAAAGTATATAACTGGAGGGGAGGAGTCAAGATGGCGATCTGTAGCCAGCTTTCCGCAGAGGTTCCCGTCCAGAAGGAGAGTTAAAAGACAGAAACTCAGCAAGAAAGCCAATGGTTTGGATCTGAGCCAAAAGAAAAGGTCGAAGAGCGCACATCAACCCTGCTGGGGCAAGCTGAGACCCCGAGGACACAAAGAAAAAGGTACAGAGCACATCACCAACCAGACAGGAGTCCCCTACCCCATGAGAGAGGTTCGCAGCATATTCCATACCTCCATACAAACAAGCGAGCAGATTTTGGATGTCCTCCCACTCTACCCCACGGGAGAGACCCTCTAAAAACCAGACCTCCTTCCGCTAATAGGGTGTTGTGGCCCTCTCCAGCCAGGCATAAAACTGTATATACCCTACCTGCAAGTTGGTTTCCTGGTATTCCCCACCACTCTCATCCCAAGGTCTGGAGGCCTGTCCCCCACAGAGTCCAGATTCTTGGAGATTTTCTTAAGGGGTGTGGACGGGCACAGACTGTTGCTAAACTGTGCTGGTTTTCCGGCTCGGGAGTAGTGGGGGTGGTGAGCCGAGGGGAGACATGGCTGGTGGGAAAGTCTCCTGAGGCACAAGACGAGACCAGCTCCAGGAACAATAGCTGGAGAGCTGCACCCCTGGGGATGTTTTGAGGAGACACTCCTAGTCTTCTGGGCAGCCAGGGGAAGTGGTGGCTTCTCTGGTGCCAGCAGAGTGGACCGGCAACCAAGGCATGTGAAGGATTTGCCTGAGGTGGTACTGGCCCAGACACAGCACAGGAATTAGAATACTCGCAGAGGGGCTGCTTTGCTTAACCTGGCCCTCAGGGGATGAAAGCTGAGACAAAGGGCTGGAACTCACAGACTGAGTAAAACCCATTTGTAGCCCCAGTTTGATCAGGGAAAATAGCCTTGACAGAAATAAATTCTGCGAACTTGTTCTGTTCCACCAGCAACATCAATCAGGGACAGGGATGGAACTGAGTGAATCGCCCCAGCCCCTGTCAAGTACCCAGGTTGTCAGGCCTCACCTCCCCCATCCAAAAAGTGACAGGGAGTAGCAGACTGGTTGTGGAGCCACAGACCACACTGTGGCCTAGGCAGGCGCAAACCTCTGGAGCATCTGCTCATTGAAGGAAACTGGATCACAACTATTACCACTAACTGGGTGGGACAGAGGGGCAAAGTAGGAAAGGAGGCATCAACCTTCCCAGACTAATTTGCTCCCTGGGGGGGTGCCTTCCTGAGCTCACAGAGCATCGAAGTGAATTATACAAGAGCTTCCAGAAGATCCCTGTTATCTAGTTGCTAGAGACTTTTTAAATTCTTTCATTTGAGATTGATGCTGGCTAGGACAATTGATTGAGACCTCTTCAACTGGGCTAATCACCCAAGGACTTTCCAAAGTGGTATCCTGGGTGTGTAGTAGTGGGAAGGTTTGATTTGGCTTTTTCAATTGTTGCCTGTGGGGGGTGCCGTGACTTAACTCTGGTATTCCTTCACAGCTCAGATTTTAATCCAGAGTAACAGATTCTCTAGGGTAAGACAAAGACCAGCTGAAAATAAGACAGAGTCACTTAACCCCACCACACCAAGAAGGTCCCCAGTTTTGCAAGCAGTGGCAAAATTCTAGGGGAAAAGGTACAGATGCCAGTTCAAGCTTTTAAGCAAAGAAATGGTCAATCCTAGAACTCCCAGCCCAAATTGTCCTTATCTACTCATCTAGCCAAACGGTGTAAAAGTAATCATGGGGCGGAATCAACGGAAAAGCTCTGGAAATATGAACAACCAGACTAGGTCAACCCCCACAAGGAATAATCTGGTGGACACAAATGAGGATCCTATGCATAAACAGATGGCTGAAATGTCAGAAATTGAATTCAGAATTTGGATTGTAAACAAGATCAATAAAATAGAGGAAAAGTTGGATTTAGAAATTCTGGGTGCATTTCAAAAATTGTCTCAAGAAGTCAAGGAATTCAAAGACCAAATGACCAAAGATTGGGACACATTGAGGCAAGAAATTGCAGCCTTCAAAGATCTGAGAAACAAAGTAGAATCCCTCAGCAACAGAATGGACCAAGCAGAAGAAAGGATTTCTGACATGGAAGACAAAGCTATCGAATGCTCCCAAACTGACAAAGAGATAGAGAAATGGAAGACAAAAACAGATCATTCTCTCAGACAGCTCTGGGATAACT
>CAUYON010013830.1:0-11260 GCA_963573935.1 Arctocebus calabarensis
AAGAAGTGGTAGTCAGTTGGTGCGAGGACTGGTGAATATGGAGGGATGACAGTTTCCAAGTCCAGCTTCTGTAGTCTGAGCACTGTTGTTTGTGCAATAGGTTGTCTTGCAAGAGCGTTGCTTTTCTCTATTGGCCAAACTCAGCTGCTTTATTGCAAGCATCCTCATGCAGGCCCATGGTTGCAGTAGACATCCACTGCAGCTGCCTGACCAGGTTTCATGAAGCTGTAGTGGATAATACCAGCACTGGACCACCAAATAAATGCTATTAGCTTTTTTTTTTTTTTTTATTGAATCATAGTTGTGTACATTAGTTCAACCATGGGGTACAGTGTGGGGGCTTCACATGCAATCTGAGATATTTTATCAACCTGATTGACATACCAATCATGATATTTTCTCGTTTACTATATGAAAACATTCTTGATCTTTGTTTAGAAGTTTTCTTGTGACCCTTCGAATTTGTTTTCTATGTGAAAACAAATACCTTCATACTCTGATTTTAACAAGCTTAAAATTCAGGAAGGTAGATTGCATTAAAGCATAGTATATTAGGTGGTTGATGGAATATTTTCTTTGTGCTTATATAGACAAAGTCCTAGATTATGATCGGGTTGTTTAAATTGGAAGTCCTAGTAGGAAAACAATTTTTATTGAGTATCATATGTCTTAGACCAGGTGTTACCCAATCCTTTTTTCCTCTGTTACATGTTCAAAGAATAAAAGATGTCTTGGGCCACACATTCAACATGCAAACACTATTGAAAGCTGATTAGCACAAAAAGGTCTGCGTATACTTTTTCTGATATCTGATATAACAGATAAGCAAAAAAAAAAAAAAAAAAAGCACTCACAAAATCACCATGTGGCTCACAGGTCTCAGGTTGGATGTCCCTGTCTTAGACTTTTAAACTTTTAAAAAGTATATAACTTGAAATGATTATTAAATTGTAGTTTGAAGTTAAGAGGATGCTTCCATGTGTAAATTAAGTCTCCTTCTCCACTGCCATTTAGGCAGGGGTCAAAATGAGTCCTGTACTCCTGAAGTTAATAGTCTCTACGTTGTTCTACATTGGCTAAAATGAGAATAAAATTTTTTAAAAGGAAGAACCCTCTATAAAATGAGCTAAGCTCAACCCTTCCTTGACCTAGGAGTCTCTGTTGGCTGGAGTTATCATGGATTCTAGATGCCCTCTAACTACTCATATTAAGACCACTTCTGTATGGAATTCGATACCTTTGTGAGCAAGACTCAAAGGTGTACCCTCAAACATGCCATGTTTCTGGGAAGTAGTCTTTTTCTACTCTACCTCCACACATAGGATCCCAACCCCCACCCCACCCTAATCTACATTAGGAATATTGGGACTGATCTATAGAATGTTATTTGCTTCCTTTTGTCATCACAAGATGTGTCTAAATAATTCCTTGTCTCATCAACTTTAATCCTTCATACATCCCTTTTCTGATCCCATTTTTTATCCCTTCCCAACTACCTTTCTTTGAGTATTCTGGAGTTCATGGTAAGTCATCTGAAAAATCTCCTATTCTTCAACTGCTTCTCTGAATGCTTCCTTTATGTTTGTGCGTTAACTGAAAGCTGGATCTCTCCTTAGGATACTGCTTTGCCTGCAGTTCTCTCAGGTGATGGCCTAGTTCCTTTATTCTATCCTTCATTTAAGTAGGCCTAGAGGTTGAGTGCATGTCCTCTTTTCTCTTCATTATGAAAGGGCCTGTGACACCGTTTTGTTAACGGACTCCATTTTACAGGTTGCTGTGTAATTTGCAGTGTAAATGTTAGTTTTGTAACTTGACTCCTGGCTCCAGTTCCCCTGACCACCTCCACCGGTTCATCAGTACTGGCCCCTTCCTGCTTAGTGACCACCACCCGTTCCTGGCACCGCCAAGGTATCCAATCAGCAAGTGGAGAGACACCTGGACTCATCCTTGTTCCACCCTTCCCTTATCACATTCCCCCCTCCCAACTTCCTTTCCGTACACTATAAAAATATCTCAGCCCCTCCCTTTGGGGCCATTCAGACCAACCAACCATTTAGGCTGGGCTGAATGGTCCGAGTTTAAACTTGTAATAAATTCCACCCTTTGTTTTTGCATTGGTGCGTCTGGTGTGAGTTTCTTCTGGGGGGGACCCCGAAATTCGGGCACAACAATTAGTCCTTGTAGGTCACTCTTTTTCCCACCTTAAAACTTCCCAGCATCAAATCTTATGTCATTAGACTTTGTAGCCTTGATAATGTTATTAATTGACCAATAGATCACCCCCTTCCTCATTCCCGAAGATTTTATCTTTAGCCTTATTATTATCCCCTCCAATGCTATTATTATATTATTTTATGATTTCCTTACAAGTAAAAGTGAGCTTTTCAATACCTTATACTTTTAAACCATCGTTAATCTCAATTTTAAGTATTCCAGTTTCTGAGGGCCCATTTCTTTTTTCTAGATCACTTTCTCTAGTACCCCAACTTCAATAACATTTTGGCCTCATCAGAGCCTATGATATATTGATCCTAGCACCATTTTACTGTCTCTCAAACCCTCTCATGTGTTTACTTCTTCTCTAGCTTAAACTTCATGTGTAATCATTATACTTTCCAATAATTTAACTCCAACGTCTATAATTTCTTCTAATAACATAACATTTGCCCTACTCCATATCAACACCTACACAAAATGAACATAAATGAGGGAAAAAAAAACATAACTGTGTGTTTACTTGTCTCACTTTAAATTCATGATTATTACTATCATCTGAGGCCAACAGTCCTATCTCCCTACCCCAACACTGAGTTAATGTCATTTCCTGAACTGCAAACAATCATGAACTGTTAACAATGTATCTCCTCATCTCTACCCACCTACCCTATCTTCTCTCCTGTTACATGGAAAAAATTTTCTTATTCCTACAACAGATCATCCTATGTTATATATATATATGTATATATATAATAATAATTATTATTTTTTTTTTTTGCAGTTTTTGGCCGGGGCTGGGTTTGAACTTGCCATCTCTGGCATATGGGGCCAGCGCCCTACTCCTTTGAGCCACAGGCACCACCCAACTCTGTACTGTATATTAAATCTTAAGTCTCCTGCTCAAGAACATTGCTCCAAATATTCTTTCTACTCTACTGTAGTACTTTTTCCCACTGCACTGGTTATTTCTTCTCACCATAAATATATTATTATTTTACCCAGCTTCAAAATTTTCTCAAGGACATTATACAAGTAAAAGGAAAATGCCAGCCAATAAATGTAGATAGAAGGATAATTTTTTTTATTTTCTTTTTTTGAGACAGAATCTCTCACTATGTCCCCCTAAGTAGAGTCCCATGGCATCACAGCTCACAGAAACCTCAAACTCTTGGGCTTAAGCAAACTCTTGCCTCAGCCTTCCAACAGGCACCCGCCACAATGCCCTGCTATATTTTGTTGCAGTTGTCATTGTTGTTTGGCAGGACTTGGCTGGTTTAGAACCCGCCCACCTCTGTGTATGTGGCTGGCACTGTAACCACTGGGCTACGGGCGCCAAAACAGAAGGATAATTTTTTTAAAAGACTCCACAATTTTGGCTGAGCTTGGTGGCTCACACCTGTAATCTTAGCACTCTGGGAGGCCAAGACAGGTAGATTGCTTGAGCTGAGGAATTTAAGACGTGCTTGAGTAAGAGGAAGACCCTGTCTTGACTAAAAATAGAAAAATGAGCTGGGCATTGTGGCAGGTGCCTGAGTCCTAGCTACTCAGGAAACTGAAGTAAGAGGATTACTTGAGCCCAATAGTTTGAGATTGCTGTGAGCTTCCATGATGCCATGGCATTCAATCCAAGAGGACTGAGTGAGACATTTTCTAGAAAAAAGAAAACCCACAGTTTCATAAGCCCCCCAATTTAATTGATTGAGGAAAAGATCACCAATGACTGCCAAAAGCATTTTAGTGAAAAAGTTTTGTTATGTCAAAGTTTATCTCAAATGATGTAAAATTATACCCAGAAGCTTTACATAATAAATAAATTATAAGTATAATAACTTAAATTGCCAAGAGGAACTTTTATCTTAAAAAAGAAAAAAATCTGTGGTCATTATCTTAATCAAATAATCAAATTTAGCATCACTAATAATGGAATATCTAGGAATTTTGCACTTTGATGCCTTTTATAGGCAAAATGAATTATACAAAATAACCTCTGAAATATTCTTGGCCCCAAATGTTCAATCTTAATCTAATCCAGATCTTCTATATCTAAATGTTATAACATAAATACAGAAAATGGAGATACAGATTAAATAGTAACATAGGAAACATAAATCCAGAGTATAGAACAATAGGCCTATACTCTTTGAAAGTCAGTATCATTAAAAATATGACATACCTAGATTTAAAGAGACAAAAAAGAGTCAAAATCAAATGCAGTGTTTGAATCTTTATTGGATCCAAGCTATTTAATATAACAGCTATAAAAATATATTTTCAGACAATTGGATAACTGAGCTAGTTCTATCCTCTTTAATGAATCATGAGGCAATTTTCTTGTCCAAATTTTTAATGATTTTTTTTGAAATGTGAAATGCATAGTATGTAGTTTTCAGTCAGTTATAGTTCCTGATTATTGAACAATTGAGAAATCCAAGTCAATATTCTGTTTCAATACTTATCATTTTCTTAGAGGAAAGCATTCTGCATTCTGATTTGTAGGCTATCCAAAGATATCAAAAGAAAAAGAGAACTGGAGGGATTTTTATTTAATTTTAGCTTTCTTATATCATATCTTCTATTTATTAACATTAACAAATACTTATTATCTACTATATGCAGAGCAGCATTTTGCTGCTGAGATATAGGAGTTAGGAAAGCAGGCAAAGTACTTGCCCTCCCAAAGCTTACATTTTAGGGGGGAAGATAGAAAATAAAATATATAATATGGCACATGATAAGTGGTAGACAAATAAAGCAGAGAAATAGAGTAAGGAGTGCTAGAAGATATGTTTTACATTTTAAATAGGATACTCAGGCCTTTGCCAAGAAAGTGATACTTAATCAAAGATCTGCTGTTATCTGAGGGAATAATATTCCAGGCAGAGGCAATCACATTTGGAAAGGAGACAGTATGACTGGAACAGAATTAACAAGAGAAAAAGCAGAGTTAGGAAATGAATTGAAAAAAGAAATCAGGCAACCTGAACATATAGCGCTTTGGAGGCCCTTTTAAGAATTTTGATTCACAATCTGAATGAGATGAAGAATATTAGAGATTATTGAGCTAAGATGTTATATGATCTTACTTAAGTTTTAATAAGAGTATTCTGGATGTTGAAATGGGAATAGATTCAAAAAATGGCAAGATAGGAAGCAGTGAGACCTGTTAGGAGGCTATTGCAGTAATACAGGTAAGAAATAAAGATGGCTTTTCTTTAACAAGGAAAAACTGGCATCTCATTTGATGATAGAGCATTGTCTTGCTTATGTTTACCTTGATGAGTAGGGAAAAGAGAATGTGTAGAGAGGCAAAAGGGTGAGAAGACAGGCTTTCTTGAATCAGTTTATACCCTTGTGGGTTGGTATGGTAAGGATGTATGAGTTTTCCATGAATGAGATGGTCACTGGAGAAGGTAGCTATACCTGAATTGATACACCATCCAAAATGGCTGCCCATTAATGGACAGGTAGGGTATACTTTGATGGGGTGGGAACGGGAGTGGTGGAAGACATTAACAGTAGGCAGATGTATCCGATTAGAGAACTGTACAGTAGAGAGGCCTTTGTACTAGTTCCTAAAATACTCATGCATCCCGTCTTGGTATCTAACCCAGAAAAGGTTAGCTGACCAACTTTAGCCAGAAAAACAGTGACAACCAAAAAAGAGGGGATTACAACTATGTGCAGTTAGGAAAAGATGTTTGTTCTTCCTTTGCTATTTTCCTCCTAGTCTTTCAAAATTAGAGAAGTTAGATATTGAATAGAGCAAGGGAGGAGTTATCTCAGAAATATATCAGTTCCCTCATCCTATAGTGCTGGAAAGTAAGTGGAATTATAAGCAAAGCACATTCCATATTCTCACCCTCACAGTGAGTCCGGGAGATATAATTTTGGCCAGCTGAGGCAAATAGGTAAAGCTATGGGGGAGGGGGATAAAATTTAAATTAAATATGATATTAAAATTTTAAACTAGGTTAAACTATAATACCTGAAAGTGACTGGGTATTTTTGAAATAAGCCCAAAAGGCAGTAAAGGACAAAAAGAAGAAATTCCGTAGAGTTAAGAAAAGAGAAATTGGAGAAAAATAAAGCCACTGTTCAAAATGCTCAGTAAATCAATTACATGTGGAGGACTTACTGTACATAATTTACTTTATATGTATTATTATATATTTTATCTTCATTAGCAGCCTGGTTTCACACACACACACACACACCTCCCCTAAAGAATTCAGAGATTTACAGTGTGTAGAGTGTGTGCCACCTCACACAGGTAACAAATGGCAGAGGTGGGATTCAAACCTAGGCAGTATTATTTAAAACTCAAGCTTTTAATCATTATACTCAAGAGAACAGTGGAATGGAAATTAAAGATTCCTCTGCTGGTAAGTCATTTAATCCTGCCTGCAGTACTCACTTATCTTTTTTGTTTGTTAGTTTCCTTTTCTTTAGTATTTGAAGAGTAAACATTGCCTTATTCTACTGGATGCATGTGGGAATAGAATGAGATGATAAATTGAAAATTATTTGCAAAGTAAATCATTATATTATCATATCTGTAGTATCCTATAATAAGACAAAAGAAGAGCAGGTGTGAAAATGCAAAGATTTAATTTCTCTCTTTTTCCCGAATTTCTATCTACTTCCATCCTTGGGAAATCAGGTAAGAATTTGCATAGAATTGAGAGTGATGGGATGATTCCTGGTCCTATCCACAGCTTTATTTCCTTTCGCATTTCCTAAAGTGTGGCTATTTTTGAGTTCTCCTTTTTTGAATTTGTCTAAAATTTCTCGTTCTCATTATATACGGGTAATTGGGTCAAAATTTGTCCACACTTAAAATTAGTCATCTTTTTTCTCTGATAAAGGTTTGCTTTGCAGTTGCAAGTGATTCCATTCATTGGGCCAACCAACTCATCAACTAAGGATAGGGAAATAAAAAAAAAATTTGTATGTGTTTGCTTTTTTCTTTCCTAATTTTAGTCTAAAGGGATAACTTTCAGTGTGTTCCATGTCTCCTAGATTAGCAGTCTGAAATGGAAAGCACTCTCTGATGAAGGCAATCTAAAACTATAGTGGAGCTGTTGGGATTTTACATAATTGAGCCAGTATTCCTCAAATACTCAGTTTTGCTATGTTTCTCAGCTGGACACTGTAGCCCTTGTTAGCACTAGTTTCATCCTTATAAATATAAATCTCTGGTCATCTGGTGACTATCTCAATGCAAACCCATTCCTCCCTATGAAATAACTCAGAGCATGGTTCAATATTGGTAGGATAGGTTGCCATTGTTATCTACAAAAAAGGAAGCATGTACTGATGAAATGATCCATATGGCGTGAAAAACTCTCATTAATAAGTTTGAATAAATTAACCACATTTATTTTATAAGATGATACCTTGTTTTTATATGTTAATTTCCTCCCTTTTTTTGTATTCTTCTGTAGGGTGATTTAGTTAAGTTCTAGTTCTCTATATCTAGTTTTTTCATTGTAAAATTGTTTATATTTGGTATAGACCCATGGTTGGCTGGTTCTGGAATTCATGTATTCATTATATTATAATTGATGTTTACCTCTTTCCTGAGAATTTTCTTATTTCTAGATTGTATTCCCTTAAATTTTGATTAAGGATTATCTGTTGGTCATAAATTGTCTCCTTTTGTGTGTTTAGAAATGTTTTTAACTTGCCTGCATTTCTAAGATTGTCTTAACAATCTTAAATGCAATAATATACCTCTAACAGCTATGTATCCTTAACACTTGTAAGATATTATTGCATTATTTTCTACCTATCATTATTACTATCATAGAGTCCACTTGCCATCTATGTTCTAAAAAATTTTGAAGTAATTACAGGTGTACAAATATTTTTGCCTACATGGATTGATTTCACAGGGTTATAAGTGTGCTGGTCACCAAGATAGTGTTCAACTTACTTGTTAGGCAGGTTTTCACCCACCCCCTCCACCCCCACCCCCCCCCTGCTTGATTCTATTGACTTTTACTTCCCTCTATGCACATTGGTTAGCTCTGATTTAAAAATGAGTATATGTAGTGTTTCCTTTTCTATTATTTAGGTACTTAGCATAATGGTCTCCAGTTCCATCTAATTGTTGCAAAAGGCATTATCACACTTCTTCATGGCTGAATAGTATACCATGGTATACATATACCATATTTTGTTAATTCATTCTTGAAATGATATGCATTTGGATTGATTCTACATCTTTGTATTTGTGAATTGTACTGCAATAAACATTTCAGTTCAGGGGTATTTTTTATAAAATGACTTAATTTCCTTTGGGTAAATACCTGGTAGTGGGATTTCTGGATGAAATGGTAGGTCTACTTTTAGTTCTTTGAGGAATCTTTATACTATTTTCATGGAGCTTTTATTAACATTAATTGTTGTCGTGTATAAGTGTTGTTTTCTCCTTGCACCCACGGCAGCATCTATTATTTTTGGACTATTTGATAAAAGCCATTGTTATAGGGGTAAGGTGATAGCTCACTGTGATTTTAATTTGAATTTCCCTGATGATTAGTGGCTTTGAGCATTTTTTATATATTTATTGGCCATTTGTCTTCCTTTGAAAATCTTCATGTCTTTTGCCTCCTTTTAAATGGGGGGTTTGATTTTTCCCTTGCTTATTTAAGTCCTTTACACATTCTTGTTATTAGCCCTTTATTAGATATACAGCTTACAGATATTTTATCCAGTTCTATAGGTTGTCCATTTGTTCTGTTGATTATTTTCTTGGCTGTAAAGATGAATTTGTAATTTAATCAAGGACAATTTATTTATTTTTGTTGTTTTTGTATAGGCCATTGGGGTCGTCTTCATAAAATCTTTCCCTAGGCCAATATCTAGAAGAATTTTCCAACATTTTATTCTAGAATTCTTATGGTTTCATGTATTACGTTTAAATATTTTATCCATTTTAATTAATTTTATTAGTGATGAGAGATATGGACCCTGCTAAACTCTTCTGTATATGGCTATCCAATTCCCAGAATAATTTATTGAATAGAGCTTCGTTCTCCCACTGTATATTATTGCCTGCTTTGCCAAAAATCAGTTTGCTGTATGTGGATAGTTTTCTACCTGGGTTTTCTATTATATTCCATTTGTCTATGTCTGTATTTTTTTGTGCCAATATGGTGCTTTTTTGGATTACTATACCCTTGTAGTAAAGTTTGAAGTCTGCTGATGTAATGCCTCCAGATTTGTTTATTAAGATTGTTGCAGCTATTTGGGCCCTTTTCTGTTCCTTGATGTGTAGTACAGAATTATTTTTTGTAAATATGTGAAGTATGACATTGTTAATTTGATAGCGATTACATTGAATCACTTAAGGTAGGATGGACTTTTTGACAATGTTGAATCTACTGATCCATGAGCCCAGTAAGTTTTTCCGTTTGTTTGTGTCTTCTGCAATTTCTTTCTTCAATGTTTCATAATTTTCCTTGTAGAGATATTTCTCCTAGAGTATATCCTTAGGTATTTCATTTTCTTTGTAGCTATTGTGAATGGTGTTGAGTTTTTGATTTGACTCTCACCTTGACTGTTATTGGTATATGGAAATGATACTGATGTGTACTTTGATTTTGGAACTTGAGCTATTGCTGAATTTATTTATCAATTCTATGAGTCTCTTCATGAAATATTTGGGGTTTTCTAGATAGAAGATCATATCATCAGCCAAAAGCAATAGTTTGACTTTTTCTATCCTAATTCAGATGCCCTTAATTTCTCTTTTTCCCCTAATTGCTCTACTTAGGCCTTCTAGCACTATTTTGAACAGAAGTACTGACAGTGGGCATCTTTGTCTTAGTTTTTAGTGGGAATGCTTTCAATATTTCCCCATTCAGTATGATCTTGGCTGTTGGTTCTTTGTATATGGCTTTCATAATTTTGACATATGTTCTTTTTACACCTAGATTGTTGAGGGTTCTTATCATGAAAAGGTACTAAATTTTATTGAATGGTTTTTCTGCGTCTATTGAGATGATCATCTGATTTTTGTTCTTTGTCTTTGCTATTGTTTATTTGGTGAATCACATTTATTGATTTGTGTGTGTTGAACCATTCTTGCAGACCTGGGATGATGTCCACTTGGTCCTGGTGGATTATTTTTTGATGTGCTATTGAGTTTAGTTTGCTATTACTCTACTGAGGATTTTTGAATCTACATTCATAAGGGTTATTGGTCTGTAGTTTTCTTTTTTGTTATGTCCTTTCTTGGCTCTGATATGAAGGTGATACGAGCTTTATGGAATGAGTTGGGGAAAATACCCTTCTTCTCAATTTTATGAAATAGTTTCTTATGGGTAGTAAGTTTTCTTTGTAGGTCTGATAAACTTTAGCTGTAAATCTATATGCCATGGGGGGTGTTGGAGGACATTTTATTGCTGTTTTAATCTCGTTGCTTGTTATTTGTCTGTACAGGAGTGCTATTTTTCCCCATTGAGTCTCGGGGTACTATGCATTTTCAGTAATTTGTTCTGAAATTTCATAGTATTCATGGATGATGTTTTATATTTCTGTGGTGTTCGTTGCTATATCTCCTTTTTCATTTGCAGTTGAGTTCATTTGTGTCCTTTATCTTCTATTTCTGGTTAATCTAGTGAGAGGTCTATAAATTTTGTTTATCTTTTAAAGGATCTAAAATTTGTTTTGTTGATCTTCTCATTTTCTTTTTTAAATTTCATTTAGTTTTGTTCTGACCTTAGTTATGTTTTTCCTTCTACTGGCTTTGGTGTGTGTTTGCTTTTCCTTTTCTAGTTCCTTGAATTGTGTCATTAGATTGTTAATTTGTGATGTTTATGACTTTTTGATGTAGGCATTTAAGGGTGTAAATTTTCTTTTTTTTTTTTTTTTGTAAGACAGAATTTATTCACAGAAAATACAGAAAACATTAAGGCTCCTGGTAGAGGGAGAGAATTCTAGTGGGGAGAGAGAAGCTCTCTCCGTTTCTCTCCCAGTCTTTCCCCATCTCCTCCTTTAGGCCTTTAGTCTCAGGGTATATATAGGTGTATGGGTT
>CAUYON010013832.1:0-11566 GCA_963573935.1 Arctocebus calabarensis
TATACTTAACCAATGAGAGGAAATAATTTCTTTTTTTTTTTTTTTGAGACAGAGCCTCAAGCTGTCACTCTGGATAGAGTGCTGTGCCATCACAGCTCACAGCAACCTCCAATTCCTGGGCTCAAGCGAGTCTCTTGCCTCTGCTTCCCAAGTAGCTGGGACTACAGGCGCCCACCACAATGCCCGGCCATTTTTTGGTTGCAGCCGTCATTGTTGTTTGGCGGACCCAGGCTGGATTCGAACCCGCCAGCTCAGGTGTATGTGGCTGGCGCCTTAGCACATTAAGCCACAGGTGCCGAGCCAAGAGGAAATAATTTCTATAAGGAGAACTTATGAAATAGTGAGAAAAGAAATTTCAGAGGACACAAACAAATAGAAAAACACATTATGTTCCTGGATCAGCAAAATCAACATTATTAAAATGTCTATACTACCCAAAGTGATTTACAGATTCAGTGCAATCCTCATTAAAACAGTAATGTCATACTTCATGGATTTAGAAAAAATAATTCTATGCTTTGTTTAGAATCAGAATAAAGCATGAACAGCCAAAGTAATCTTAAGGAAAAAGAACAAATCTGGAGGTATAACATTACTGGACTTCAAACTATACTACTAGGTGCTAATAACTGAAACAGCAAGGTATTGGTGCAAAATACAAACATAGACCAATTAAACGAAATAGAGTATCCAGGTATATAACCGGCTACCTACAGCCAGATGATTTTTGACAAAGTAGACAACAATGTAGCCCTACTCAATAAATGGTGCTGAGAAAATTGGATAGCCACATGTAGAAGGAAACAGGACACTAATCTCAGCACTCAGAAAAACTAATTCAACATGAATAAAAGACTTAAATTTAAGGTATGAAACCATAAGACTTCTAGAGGAAAATATAGGAAAAATTCTTCTAGTTTATAGACCTAGGCAAAGAATTTATGAATAGGATCCCAAATGGCAATCAGAAAAACAACAAAAATAAATAAATGGGATTTTATTAAACTATAAAGTTTCTTCAGACAAAAGAAACAATTAGCAGAGCAAAGAGACAATCCACAGAATGGGAGAAAACATTCACAAGCCATATATCTGATAAAGGGCTAATAATCTAAATCTACAAATAAGTCAAGCAAATCAGCTAGAAAAAACAAAAACAAAAAACAAAGAGCCTCATTCAAAAGTGGGCTACAGACAGGACCAGAAGCTTTTTGAAAGAAGAAAGACAAATGGCCAACAAATGTCAAATATGCTCAACATTCCATGTTATCAGGGAAGTGCAAATTAAAACCACAATGAGATACCACCTTACCCCAGTTAAAATGAGTTTTACTAAAAAGTCCAAGCACAATAGATGCTGGCATGGATGCAGAAAGAAAGGAATGCTTATACACTATTGGTGGGACTTCATATGAGTGCAACCTCTATGGAGAACAGTATGGAGAGTTCTCAAAGAACTAAAAGTGGACCCTCCATTCAATCCATCAATCCCAGTACTGGTTATCTACCCCCCAAAAAAGACATCTTCTTTCTATCAAAAAGACACCTGTACTTGAATGTTTATTGCAGCACAATTCACAATTGTAAAGACCGTGAATCAACCCAAGGACCCATCAGTTCATGAGTAGATTAATAAACTGTAATGTGTATGTACCATGAAATATTACTCAGCTATTAAAAAGGATGATTCAATGCCTTTTGCAACAATTTGTATGGATACTTCTCTCAAGTATCTCCAGAATGGAGAAACAAACACCACATGCATTCTTTATTAAATTGGAACTGACTCATTAACACACATGTGCACAGAGGGAAGCAAAACTCAGTGGAAATCAAGCAAAGGGGAAGAGGTGAAGGGAAGGGGCAAAAACTTACATAATAGGTACAGTGAAAATTATTTGGGTGATGGGCACACCTATATCCATGACTCAACCATGTAAAAGCAATCCATGTAACCCAAAAGCATTAGTACCCCTTAATGGCTTGAAAATAAAATTAATGGCTAAACTAGAAACCTCTGAAATGAGGAGTTCTATTGTAAATCCCAGAACCACTTGAGCCAAATGATGTGAAGTTATGAATAGACAGATGAGGAATAGACATTTTCTTTGAATAGAATGGACTTTTAAATTTTACATTTAATTGCATTTAAGGTTGCTGTATTCATTTCATGATGCGACCTTATCTAGGCTGTCAGTGCTGCTTGTGACTTCCTATGCCTCCTTATTGTATACTTTGTAATCTATGCAATGGTTATTTCAAACACTCTTCACAATCTAGAAACTCCAATTCTACCATCCCTTCACTGTCAGAAGAGAAACATACCTCACAGAAAGAGAGAGAGAGGTGAAAAAACCAAAACAAAACACAGAACATAAAGCAAAACCTCCTCAACTTCCCCACAGGAAATTTACCCACCTGCTTGTACCTGGGACTTTTGATCTTAGCTATTCCACTGTCCGTGTTCCCTCCATCATCTAGGCCTCATCCCTCATTTCTCCAAAAATCTCCCATTGTGGGATGGTTGGGTTGTCTCTAACATTTCCTTACAGTCAAACCACAGTGCTAGATGAACTGCCTTCTAATAAACCAGTTTTTCCTTAGGATAAAAGGGTGAAAGTATACTCGCTGGATCAAAGGGTATGTACTATCTGATTGCTTTGGGTTACCAAGTTCTAATATGTGCTCCCACTATTTTAAGAGTAGTAGACTGCCTGTTTTCCTGAACTCTTACCAACATTAACCATCATTGTTTTTAATCATTGAATTTGTTAGGCCAGAGTGACATCTCATTATTTTAATTTTTATCCTTATTGATTGAGCAAATGACAAACTTTGTCCTGGTCCTTGCCATTTTTCCAGTGCTTCAATAGTGCAGGACACTTTAAGACGCTCAATAAACACTGAGTAAAAAGCAATGAAGTGACACTCATATGGCAACTCCTGGGCTAGGTGTTAAATAAAAACTGTTAATACAATTGGAGTATTTTTTCGTATACTTATGGAAGACTTACATTTTCTCTCTCTGTAATGACTTGCCTGCTTATTTGCATTACCCTTTATTCACTGGTGTTGCAAAAATATTCATTCTTCATCCATTATACATTTAGGCAATGTGTCCTCTTAATTATTGTTTTCTTTTTAATTGTATCTTCTTGATGAACATATGTTCTTAATTTTTATACAATTATTATTTTAGTCTTTTAAGGTTTCTGGAATTTCTTGTTCTAATGTTACAAAATATTAATCTATAATTTATTCTAATATTTACCTAGGTCTTTTACTTAACACTGTAAACTTCCGCCCATTGAGAATTTATTCTTGCAGCTGGTATGATGTATGGATTTAATTTAGTTTTTCTCAAATGATTAACCAGCTTGTGCTACATAATTTGTTAAATAATCTAATATTTCTTAATCTTTCTCTACTGACATTAAATATACTATTCTCATGTCTTATTATGCAGTAAAACCTTTGCAAATATACCACCTAGGGGCTATAACAATTGGTCAACATATGGGGGTTGTCAACATAAGGAACTAAGCCTACTGTACTGATATGTACATGTGGTGCATGTCTGGTCTATGAAAATCAGGTCAACTTAAGGAGATGGTCAATGTAGGGAGGTGGTCAACTATGGAGGGTCTATTGTTATTTACATCACTTTCTGTATTTTCTATTGGGTTCCATTAATCTGCTTGCTTATTCCAGTGTTAGCATTGCTACTATTATTGTGGTTGAAATTTTCTTGAATTTACTATGTGGGGGTTACATACAATAAAATTCAACCTTTAAAGGCATATAGTTCTATGAATTTTGACATGTACATGGAGCCACCACCAAATCAAGAATAATTCCATCACAAAAAAAACTGCCTATCTCACTTTATATCAACATCACCTACCCCATCCTCTTGCAACCACTGATATGTTTCTTGTCCCTATAGTTTTTACTTTTTCAGAATGTCATATAAATAGGTCATATGTAACCTTTAGAGCAGTGGTTCTCAACTTGTGGGTGGCGATCAATGAAGATACATCCTGCATATCAGATATT
Source organism: Arctocebus calabarensis (assembly GCA_963573935.1). Lineage (NCBI taxonomy): Eukaryota > Metazoa > Chordata > Mammalia > Primates > Lorisidae > Arctocebus > Arctocebus calabarensis. Next base: position 4,057 of record CAUYON010013832.1, read on the forward strand.
TACATTACAATTCATAACAGTAGCACAATTACAGTTATGGAGTAGCAACAAAAATAATCTTATGGTTGGGGGTCACCACAACATGAGGAACTGTATTAAAGAAACTCGTGGCATTAGGAGGCATTAGGAAGGTTGAGAACCACTGCTTTAGAGTCTTTTTTCCTCTCAGTATAATGCTCTTGAAATTCTCAATGTCATTGTTAATCTAGGTGATTCATTTCTTTTTATTGCTAAGTATTATTCTGTTGTATGAATGACCCATAGTTTTTTCACCTACCAACTAATGGTGAGAGCACTCAGCCCATCTTTCTCTAGAGAGGAAGATATTCTGCTGAAGCCCCAGTGATGCAGGAGATGTCCCAGAACTCTGTCTTCTTAGCCTGGCAGGCCTCCCTCCCCACAGAACATGGTTGGAAGGAATGAATGGTGCCAATAACAGCATGAAGGAAATGAAACCTCACCTGTTCAAGCACTGTGGATAAGAGCTGTAGATCTAAGTGGACAGCTAAAGCTTCTCTTTTTTCCTATGGCAGCATTTAAATAGAAAGTTGGAAAAGAGGTGTTAATTCTTCAATAGGCCTAAGGCCTATTGACACCAGCGTAGCTTAGAAATTACAAGCCAATATCTAATGCTATATTCACTCTAGCAACAAGTGAAGATGAAGACAACTCTTCTGGAATAAAATGCTCCCTGAGATGAAAGGCACTATAACCTAATGTGAATAGTGAGTTATTTGACAAGGGCAAGATATAAGTAGACAATAATACTCGATTTTATATTAATACCATTACACCAACAACAATTTTTTCACAAGCGCATAGAACTTGAGAAGCCCAAGGCTCTGGGTTTTCTCAGACAGCAGTCAATAAATCTGTCTCCCTCACCACTGATGAGGATCATGTTTCTATATGGCTTGACTTAAGTAACTGGGTAGCAGCTATGGAAAGATGCACTAATTAATTTGTTGTTTGAGGGAAAAAACATTTATAATAACATTTATTAGTTTAGAGAAGTCCTGCTATTTTGATGAGAATCATTTATGAGACTGTAAACTTGGGTGATGTTTGCTGGTCAGTGAATTTGGTCTAAATATACAGCACAATGGTTCAGTTCCTTATGATCATTAACAAAGACATTTTTAGGATGTTCAATTTTTTTTTCTCTGCAATACATTAGAAAAAATAAGAGTTGTGGTAGGCCACACATTAATATGCAATTACTAACAAAAGCTGATTGGCAACAACAACAACAAAAAAGAAACAAGGCTATGCATAGTTTTTGTGATATCCAATACCACGGAGAAGCAAAAAAAGTCCTCACAAAATCAGCATGCTGTTCACAGGAGGCAGGTTGGACACTCCTGCTTTAAATAAAGGTGCTTTAAAGGACACTGTAAGAAATTTTACTACAATCCACGGAATTGCTAATTTGGGCCCTCAATAATGACTCATGTTCCAAAAGTTTGACACATAGGACATTTCTTGTCACATGAAAAGCAATGTAAATGGCATTTATGTCAGGAAAGAAAAACCCATTGAATGTGTCACATACATAGAACCTTGGAGTTTTGGAGCTAGAAGGGATATTGGGAATTGCTAGTCTGGGCCTAGAGAGATTAGGAGGTTTGTGGGAGACGTGGCCCCTGCATGTACTCTCCAGATTCAGGCCAGGAGTCTTTGGCCCTTCTTGATTGTTAGGAGTGTAGCATCTGCATCTCTAGAGGCAAAAAGAACTTCTTCAGGCAGTACTTTTCTCCAGAACCACGAGCATGGCCACCTGCCCAGTGGTGGAGGAGAAATAAGTGCTCCTTCCCCAGCTCTGGGGACTGCATGGTTTGGAAGGCTGGCTACAGGTCTGGTGGAAGCAAGTTGTTACTTTAAGAAAAAATAAAACCATTTGGGAACCTAGCTCCCAAGAGGTTTTTGGATTGGCCCCAAGCTCATTTATCGGCCAGTTAAAATTCTGTTGGCATTTACTGTCGTTAAACCATCCCCATATACAGTCCAAGGGAGACATTTAATCCAACTGTAGGGATAAGTTTGTCTCCGGCAAAGATCTGAATCCAATCAAGAAAAAGTATGTTTCTAAAATGGTTCTACTGCAGCGGGACAAGATTCTGAAGGCCCAGGTCTGGGAAGGCATGTTATACTAAGGCACTGAACTGCCGCTGTTGTCACTGTGTCTATGGGTGAATACAACCTTGCTCAGCTCTGGCTCTCTGACAGCAGGGACAGAGGCAGAGCCACTGGCCCAGCTCCCTTTTTGTGCAGGGTAAGGCTTCTCTGGGTGGGATAAGGGTAGTCAAAAGCCCACTTGGTGTCTGGATTTTCTCATTGCTTATTCTCAATACCGAAGTGAGCACTCCTGATTTGGGAATGCTATGCTTTCTTCTGTTTGGTTACTGTCTTAGTCTGGTGACCCCTGAGACAAAGATTTGAGTGCCTGTGGTTTATTTGGGAGGCAATCCCAGAAAACAGTGGCAGAGGAGCAGGGAAGTGAGACATGGAAAGGGACTCGGTAAAGCCTGTCTTATTAAGCCAGTTATCACTGCATGTGGCCAGAAGGGTAAATCTGCTGGGGAACTTGGGGAATCAACCTCATGCCTCAGAGTTATTACAACAATTGGGAGAAAAGGAGTTGAGACATTTACACCTTTCTTATCAGTCACTGGTTAGGGCTGCTCCTGGGAGTGGTATTTCTACAGTACTTCCACCTGCTCTTTTGCACAGAAAGAGAAGCTCCTGCTACTCTGAGAAGGTCTCATGCCTTTGACTGGGCATGTACATTACCAAGTCGAGAGAGAGGGATGGAGCAGCAGTCTCTGGAATAGTCACATTAATTCAGATCCACTCCCCAGTGAAGGGCTGTGTGCGTGTGTGTGTGTGTATGTGTGACCAAATGGTAGTGTTTGGATCATGAGGACGTCAAAGTTACTCTGATCCTGAAGATGACAACCTGGGGGGCTGGTGCATTGTTTTCCCTACTTACATTCTGCATAGCATCAAGGAACACCAAATGTGGTTACAGAACTACAGTTTGACACTGCAAGTGTTGATTGGAATTGGCACTATGCTGTCCCTTCAGTACCAGCAGATGGAAATTTCATGATGGTAAAGTTTATTTTCCTTGAGATTGTTCAAAGGGATACAATAATTAAGATTTGCTGGGCTCTTGCTATGTGCTAAACCCTACACTACATAATTCAATCCTCACAACTCTACAAAGGAATATGATTATCTCTATTTTACAAATGAGGCCAAGATGTATTCTTTCAATTAACAATGAAAACCTGGGCTGGGTCCTTGGGCTCAATTAAAAACTAAGGCAGACATGAGCCTGTCAACGTGCTGCAAGCAAGCACAAGGGCTACAGGGCAGCTTGGGCTGCTGAGTGGAAACAGGACTTGTCAGAGAGAGAGGGCAGGAAGGGCCTGGAGGGAGAGGAGATCAGTTAGGAGGTGGGGTACAGTAAGCAGGACATTGTTACAAGGAGTAGCAGTGAGTTAAGACATTAACTAAAGTCCACAGAATTTGCACACTGGCTGGTTGTGTTTCAAACTCAATCTAATTCTAAAACCTATCTATATTCTTCTGTTTTAAAATAATATTCAATATGTAAACCTATATTTCTATTTTCCTTTAACCAGAGTAGTCCATATTATCTTTTTTGTTATATGGAATTATAAATGCAAAAAAAGACAATCTGGTTGAATATTTAATTCATTGATTCATGGTAGGTTGGGGTATAAGACTTGAAATTTGAGAGGCTGATGCATTTGGGAGTCTGAATAAAGTCAACTATCTTAATTTCCTGCTCAGTAAGGGCATGGGGTAGGATGGGGAGCTTGCCCAGGTCCCCAGGATTTCTCCCAGTGTCTCCCCCTTTCCCTGCTCACATTCTGCTCAGGAGAAAATATGTAGGTAGTGTCTGTGTCTCTAGAAGGTTGCACCCTGCAGGCTGATGAGGGGTGGCAGTGCCTGACTCATCACAGCCTGGCATGCTGCAGGGACAGCACGAGTTTCTAAGCCTTGGGACCATGAGGCAGCAAATCCAGCAGGACACAGAGCCATTGTAAGACATGATGTGATTTTCTACAGTTACCATCTGGCTATTAGCTCTAGCATACTAATGTGACTATAACACAGCATTGTTGGTTCAAGTAACAGACAGAATCACAGCCTTTTACTATTGTTGGAGCCCACATCCAAGGCGGGGCTGCCTGTGGAGATCAAACTGCATGCTCCAACCCACAGACATGCCAGGGGAAAGAAAGGCTTATGGGTTAGGACACAAAGGTTGTGGAGGTGGGATAGGGATGAGTGAAAGGCAGAGTCTGGGGTGTTGGAAGGTTGAAGGGTTGGAAGATTGAAAGGTTGGGACACAATAGTTGTGGAGATGGGATAGGGATGAGTGAAAGGCAGAGTCCGGGATGTTAGAAGGTTCAAAGGTTCCTTCAGATTACAGCCCGACTTTCCTTTGGCCTGGCTGCTCTGCAGTACCTCGGCTCAGCTGCTGAGCACATGAAGGGGGTTCACTCACCCATGCACAAACTTATTAGCTTATGTAGCATTTATGGGTTTTTCTCCACCAGAATCATTGCTCCAAGGATGAAACAGTATCTTTCATACTGAGTTTACCACAAGTGCAAAGCAATAGAAATGTTGGGAAACAAAACTTTATATGAACTCCAGAAGAGGTAGCTTATTTTAAAGGAAGGAGTGTGTGATTTGAGGCCAAGCAGGTTTGTGAGGCAGCCTCAGCTCTGAAACTTGCTAGCTGTGGGCCTTGAGTTAAGTGTCTTAATGACTTAGCTTCAGTTTCCTCATCTGCAAAAATGGGCTGCCTGTGTTTCAAAGGGTTATTTAATGAGCTAACATACATAAAGTGCCAGGCACAGAGAAGACACTCAGTAAATGTTCATTTTTTCCCTTCCATTGGAGGCAGGTAAGTATATTCTGACTCTAACTTAGCAAGTCAGCATAAAAGTACTTTCAGAAGCTGCAGAGAAAACCCAGGCACACGCTCAAGGACAGTGGGCAGAGCAGTGGTGGGGTGTGTGACATTCCTTTCTGCCAGGGATTGGGTCTATCTTCTGTTGTTTTCAAACTGTGTTGCTTGAGCTCAAGGGCCCGCTAGGGGCAGGGGACAGTGAGGAGGAGGGGTTGGGGGTCTGGGGACCCAGCAATGCTTCTGTTTGAAACAATGAGATTCCATATAAGAAAAGGATTCTGAGGCTAAAACAAGCAAACCAACGTCTGAAAACTGAAGAAATTAAATAATTCAGAAGACTACTTGGAACATAAAGACTCTATAGGACAAAGCTTCATCATTGATTAAAAGAGGGATTGGCTAGATAACCTCAATTTATGGGCAAAATTGTTCAGGGATTAAATGGGATGGGAAATGACACTACTCTTTACCAGTGAGAGAGATCAAGGGTATTAAATCACAGACATGAAGTGGGGAGCTACCTTGGTAAAGGACAGTAGGAGACAAGAGGTCTTAGAGCCTTCTATAAGATACGCAGTGCTGCTTCCTGATTGTGCCATACAGCATGATCAAGGAGGGTTGTCTTGGACTCTCCCTAAGAGGGATGGGCATTTTAGAGAGAACTCTATGGGGACCCCAGCACAACTCCGCACAGATAGAGAACCTTTCCATAACATGCCTGCTGGAGAGGCTCGAGCTGTCTCAGACAGTTTCACAGCCCTTACCTTCTTCAGCTCTTCCTGAACACTCTGGCTGTTGTCTTCAGAGGACAGACTTTCCTTCTGGTTCTCAGATTCTGTCTTGGTCTCGGATTCCTGTTCCTCCCCTGATGAAGTCTCCTTTTCACTCATTTTCATTGCTAACTCATACAGTCTGTTTCTCAGTTTCTCCTCCATATTATCTGTGGGAGTCCGGGGGTGCTGAGCCTCCTTGCTGATGTCAGCCTCGGATAAATCACCTGACACCTAAAAGCCAGAAGCACAAGATGAGGACCCCTCTGCTTTAGTCAGGATGCTGCTTCTCCCCAATAACCGCTAAGCAAAGGAACGGATAGCTTAAGTAATAACTCTCTTACCTGCTCTGCTCTCTCTTCAGACAGATGTTTACTTTACTTTCTTAAATGCATACATTTAACAAGTTGTTAAAGCATTTAGGCAGATGAGCATCTGAACTAAGAGAAGTGTTTGAACTCAATGTTTTTCATTTACAGAATACTCACTGAGCTCCACCTGGGCAGCACAGTGCTCATGCTGGTAACAAACCTGGCTGGCTCTTGCCCCGTCATCCCCCTAGTGGAGGGGACAAACTAAACCTTTGAGTACTAACTTAAAAAAAAAATTGATACGTTATTGTACAAATTAATGGGGTACATGTGATATTTTGAAACATGCATACAATGTATAATGATCAAATCAGGGTAATTAGGATATCTATCACCTTCAACATTTACTGTTTCTTTGTTGGGAACATTCCAAATCTTTTAGATATTTTGAAAGATACAATAAATTGTTATTTAATTATAGTCACCCTTTTGTTTTATTGAACACTAGAACTTATTTCTTGTCTCTAACTATATTTTTATATAGGGTAGGGGGTAGGATAGATGAAGAGAGGTGGAGTATGTATTAATTTTTCACAGTGGTTAAGGGAAGATGGGGTGGTGTGTGTGCATGTGTGTATGTGGGCGGGTGGGAGGGTTCTGACAGCCTCTAAACAAGCACTTGATAGGAGGGATCAGGGATTTGGGAAGGTTTTCCTGCAGAAGTAACGTTTGGGTTGAGATTCAAAGTGTAACTGTCACCTAACTAAAAGGGAAAGGGAAGGAAGAACAATATTTTAGGTAAAGGACACAGTCTCTAAGATGGTGAAAGGTCCTTGCACGTACATAAGAAATGAAGTAATTAAATCTCTGCTCTTACTATCCATTAAGGGAATATCTCTTAAACTCCTCCTATGGGCCAGCACCTTACCAGTCCCAGGGACTCCAGGATGATATGGAGATTGTGATTCTTACTCTATTCTCTGCCTTTGGCTGGACAGATTGGTAGTGAAATTTTCTTTCTTTTTTTTTTTTTGTAGAGACAGAGTCTCACTTTATCACCCTGGGTAGAGTGCCGTGGCGTCACACTGCTCACAGCAACCTCCAGCTCTTGGGTTTAAGTGATTCTCTTGCCTCAGCCTCCCTAGTAGCTGGGACTACAGGCGCCCGCCACAGCGCCCGGCTATTTTTTTGTTTTGCAGTTCGGCTGAGGCCGGGCTTGAACCCGCCACCTTCGGTATATGGGGCCGGCGCCCTACTCGCTGAGCTACAGGAGCCGCCCTTGCTGAAGGTTTTTAACTCACTGTTGAGACCTACTGCTCAGAAAAAGTTTTCTTCAAAATATTACTGCTCTTGGCGCCTGTGGCTCAATGGGCTAAGGCACCAGCCACTTACACCTGAGCTGGCAGGTTCAAATCCAGCCCAGGCCCACCGAACAACAATGCCGGCTGCAACCAAAAAATGGCCGGGCATTGAGGCGG
>CAUYON010013835.1:0-26961 GCA_963573935.1 Arctocebus calabarensis
TGTAGTCCCAGCTACGAGGGAGGCTGAGGCAAGAGAATCGCTTAAGCCCAAGAGCTGGAGGTTGCTGTGAGCAGTGTGATGCCACGGCACTCTACCCAGGGCGATAAAGTGAGACTCTGTCTCTACAAAAAAAAAAAAAAAATTATGCTCCTAAGTTCAGAAAATGATAAATTGTGGGAATACACATGACAAGAAGAAAAGGAGACTTAGTTGCTTGTGTAGTTTTATTTATTATTTTCATTATTATTATTGTTGGCTTCCAAATTTATCAGTGTCAATGTTTCTTATTTTGATAAAAATTTTTTGTCAAGGCTCTGTGCCTCATGCCTGTAATCTGTGGAATCAGGTAGGCTCAGGAAGGGATATTATTTGAGGCCAGATGTTAGACATTTTCTGGTCTGTACAAAAAAGAAATAAAGTAATTATCAGGGCATAGTGGTCCACACCTTTAGTCCCAGCTACTCAGGAGGCTGAGACAGGAGAAATTCTTGACCGTAGGAGTCTGAGGATAAAGGGAGATATGACGACATCACTGCCCACTAGTCTCAGTGACAGAGCAAAACTCTGTCTCAAGAAACAAATCATATTTTGAACACACTTATGAATAAGACTTAGATTATTTCTGCAGCATTCTATATGTCTGAAACACTACAAACTTTTTAACAAGTCTGTAATACCATGACATGGGAATGGTTACCACGCTTATTTTTAACAAGAAAATACTCAAAGATAAAAAAAAATTGCTCATTCAAGGCTCCAGGATGAAAAACTGGGGTTTATGCAATGACTCCAAATCATGCACACATACAGGGATAGGAGAAAAAGTATTTGACATCCATATAAGATCCAGAAATATCTTAGACATTATTCCCAGGGGAACAGCTCCCGAGGAAGATCTGCCATCCTCTCCTGGAATAGTTTACCAAAGGCTTCAGCTTGGGCCACTGTGAAGTAATTTTTCTAGTCCCCATTTATGCCTAAAAAATGGGAAACAGACACTCAGATCAGATGGGAGTGAGACCCAAACACGACTCCTCCTTGCTGAGTTCCTACCAACCACCACCATGGACATTGTGGCTAATACACTGTAATGACTAGTGGTCCATTGGTGATCCTTTGTGCCACCTGGCAACACAGCTGTTTACATTACTATCTGCCTGGAGGTGACTTTTTACCTCCTCCTCTCTCCCAGCTCCTCCTGTGCACAGTCCCTCCACAGTCATGCCCACTATGGCTGCTGATGCATCAAGTGTTGAGACCCATTCTACCACCAGAAGATCAGATGAGAATGGGTGTATTCTGAGTGGTATGGCTGTAGATCCACCACCCTCATACCTACCATCCCATTCCAAACCAGCATCATTTCTCTCCTGAATTATGGTGATAGACTATAAGCTTGGGATTGTTCTCCTGAATAAGTGAGTCTCAGACAGCAGCCTGCTAGACCCCTTAAGAAGAGAAGACACATTCTGCCTCTTTCCTGTTTGAGTTCTTTCAGGACCTTGGATTTCACTCAGTACAAGTGTGTCAGCTCTTGTAAGGCTCCCAGTGATCTCTGTCCCTGTGACTTTTCTAACTCCATCCGGTGATGACCCGTTTGTTCCCTGTGTTCCATCACACTGGGACTTCTGATTCTGTCTCACATGTGGCAGGTGTCTCCACTGCTCAGACCTCATGCATTTCCATGTATTGTTCAGACCATGTATGTCTCTGTGTCTTCTCCCTGGAAAGCTGTTCTCCCAGATCTATCTATGTCCTGCTTGTTTGCTTTTTCCAGTCTTTGCTCCAGGGCATCCTTCTCAGTGAGGTTCTCTCACCACCCAATTTAGAACTGCAAGTCTCCATCCTGCTGTATTTAACTGCATAACACTTCCCTGTAGAATGGGCTGTATGCATTTCTGTTATGTGGCTGTGTGTACAGCAAGATTCTGTAATAGATTATATATAAGTTTTATGAAGTCCCAACTTTTATTTGAAACTGTGAAATATTTAGTGCTTCAAAGAAGGACAGACATATCATAAGTACTAGAGGAATACTTGCTGAAAGAAAGAATAAAAGAATAAAAAAATGAAGGTGGAACATGGTGAGACAGGCCTGTAACCCTAGTTAGTCTGGTGGCTGTGCTGGGAGAATGGTGAGAGCCCAGGAGTTCAAGGCTATATTGTAAACAACATAGGGAGTCCCCCATCTTTACTAAAAATAAGAATAGGCTGCATGTAGTGGCTTGTTTGTGTATAGTTCCAGTAGCACAAGTGATTGAGGTGGAAGAACTGATGGAGTTCAGAAATTTGAGGTTGCAATGACCTATAATTGCAACACTAAACTCTAACCTGGGTGATAGCATGACACTCTATCAAAAAAGAAAAAAATATAATACAATGTACTAATATTTCATTTTTTGAACAGAAGAGGGAAAGAAAAAGACCTGAGAGCTTACGTGATTAAAACAATGGGTATCAATTTGAAGCTAAAGATTTTCTTGCCATAAATCCTACTCTTTATTACAAGTTTATATCATTATTTTATATATCATACAAATTATTATTTACATAAATCAAGATAATGGTTAAATAGATAACATACAATAACATGTAATTATATCTAGTTATATATTATATAAACATAAAATATAAACTTATGTAGTAGAAATGATAGAGAAGAATGTCTACTGTGTAACTGGTGCCCAGTAAACAGCCATTGCTCTTTTCTTTCCTTTCTGTGTCTGTACGTGTGTGTGTGTGTGTATCTACGTTTCCTCTTCTTCTAAGGATGCAGGCATATTCTGTTAGGATCCAATCTAAAAGGCCCATGTCACTTAGCCTTCAATGCCCCAACATCCTTGTCCTTCTCCCATGCAAAATACATGCAATGCACACAATCTGTTGTTTTTGTTTTTTATTGAATCATAGCTGTGTACAATAATTCAATCATGGGGTACAGTGTGTGGGCTTCACATACAATCTGAGATAGTTTCATCAACCTGATTGACATAACATTCATGAGATTTTCTCATTTACTGGCTAAGGCTCCAGCCACATACACCTGAGCTGGCAAGTTCAAATCCAGCCCAGGGCTGCCAGATGGCAATGCACACAATCTCAGCAGCCCCAAAGTCCTACCCCATTCCAGCATTATATCTAAGTCTAAATTTTCCTGTAAATATCCTATGTCATACAGAGGCATAAGTGAGGCTTGAGGTATAATTCATTTGGAGGCAATCCACACAACCCAGTAGGGCCAATTCCATTAGATGTTAGGGCTTAAGATTGACCTTTTTGTGGGGAGGCAAAATGGCAAACTAGAGCTAGCTTTCCTTAGAGGCTCCCATCCAGAAGGAGACTTAATGGACAGAAGTTTAGCAAGTAAGTTGATGGTTCGGAGCTGAGCCTAGAAAGAAAGTTGAAGAATGTACATCAACCCTGCTGAGGCAAGTTGCGACCCCAAGGAAACAAATAATAGGTACAAAATCCATTGCCAACCAGACCAGAATACCCTCCCCCATAAGAATGGCTTGTAGTATACTCTATACAAACAAACCAGAAGAGTTCAGATCCCCTCATATTTTATCCCACAGAGAGGCCCTCTAAAACCCAGAACTCCTTCCCCAGAGAGGATTTACAAATGTGCCATGGCACTCTCCCACCAGGCATAAAACTGTATAAAACTCTATATATTCTCTACCTGCAATTCTGAATGCCCAGCACTCCCCACCACTCTCACCCCAAGGTCTCAAAGCCTATCCCATATGGAGTCTGAATTCTTGGGCATTTTCTTGAGAGGTATGGACAGGGTGTGGGCTGTTGCTGGTCTGTGCTAATTCTGTGGAAATAGATTGAGGAGAAGACAGTGAACTGAGGCAGAGAGAACCCTATGAGGGAAGGCGAGGTAGTGCCCTGCAGCACAGAATAGCAGTGGCAGTGACAGGAACAGTGGGCACATACCCCTGGGGATATTTTGAATGAGACACTTCCTGACTCTGGGCAACTAGAGAAAGCCAAGCATCTTCAGATCTGGAACAGAAATGCTGGTTTTGTGAGTAAAGGGTATGCCTGAGGCACTACCTGCCTGTTCAGGGAAAGGGACTAGAATACCTGTACGCAGAGAGGGCATACTCTCAGGGTGGGGTTCAGCCAGAACTGCCTTAGTGAGCCTAAGATGCCCCCGACCCTCAAGGGATCATAGCTGACACAAAGGCTGGTGGGAAGAGGAAGAAACCAAAGACTGAAGTGTGAGCTCTAACACCACCTACCTCAACACAGATAGCAGCTGAGATAGACATGCCAGCTCTAGGCAGTGGCACAGATGGGGCCTGAGTCACAGTTTCTGTGAACTTAAATAGCATCTGATCCACAGGGGAATATAGCTGGGACAGAAACAAATTCTGCAAGATTATTCTGCTCTGTCTGCAACATCTAACAGGGGTGGGACTGGAACTGAGTTACCTGCCCCAGCCTCCATTAAGCATGTGAGGTCGTCAGGCCTCAGCTCCCCCTGCCAGATACTGGCAGGGAGCAGCAGCCTGGCTGAGGAGACATAGCTCTCCCTGTGACTCAAGTAGGCTGAAATCCCTGGGGCATCTGCTCATTGGAGGGAACTGGATCACAGCCCTGCAGATACCAGTTACTGGGTGTGAGAGAAGTGCAAGATGGGGAAGGAGGCATCAACCTTCTCAGACTAATTCATTTGCTTGGTGGGCCCTTCTGATCTCACGAAGCACCAGAGCAAGTCATACTTGAGCTACCAGCAGACCCCTACTATCTAGTTGCTGGAGACCTTTTGAACTCTCCCAGCTGAGACTGGGGCTGACTGAGAAAATTGATTTGAATCTCTTGAACTTGGCCAATCACCCGGGGACTATACAAAGTAGTACCCTGGATGTGTGGTTGTGGGAAGGTTTGGTTTTCTTTTTCCAAGGGTTACCCATGGTGGGTGGAGTGACTTAATTGCTGGTATTTCTCCACAGCTGAGACTTCAACCTAGAGTAACTGATTAACTAGGGTAGGACAGAGACCAGCTGAAAAAAAGACAGAGCCACTTAGTCCCACGAAACCAAGTAAGTCCCTAATGTCTCAGGCCATAGCACTGTACACGTCCTGTGCAAAGCTCTAGGGGAAAAGATATAGACACCAGTCCTAGCTCTGGGGCAAAGGGCTAGTTAATCACTATGAAGCCCCCAAACCAAATTCACCTCATCTGCTCATCTAGCCAAACGGTGTGAAATAATCATGAGTCGGAATCAGCAGAAAAACTCCAGTAACATGAATAACCAGAGTAGATCAATTCCCCCAAGGAATAATATGGCAGACACAACTGAAGATCCCATTAATAAACAAATGGCTGAGATGTCAGAAATAGAATTCAGAATCTGGATTGCCAATAAGATTAATAGAATGGAGGTAAAGTTGGAATTGGAAATTCAAGGAGCATTTCAAACGTTGTCTCAAGAATTCAATGAATTCCAAACAAAATCAACAAATATTTTGACATTGAGACAAGAATCTGTAACCCTCAAATATCTGAGAAATACAGTAGAATCCCTCAGTAACAGAATGCAGCAAGCAGAGGAAAGGATTTCTGACATTGAAGACAAAGCTTTTGAGCACTCCCAAACTCTCAAAGAGGAAGAGAAATGGAGAGCAAAAATGGATCATTCTCCCATAGAGCTAATTTGAAGAAAACTAATATTCGCCTTCTAGGAAGCCCTGAAGGTGACAATGTTGCTTTGCAAGGCACAGAGGCTCTTCTTCATGAGCTTATGAAGGAGAACTTTCCAGATGTGCCAAGAGATTCTGGAATTCAGATAGCAGAGTTTCATAACCCCAGCACAACTCAACCCAAGTAAGATTTTTCCTAGGCACATTATAATTAACTTTGCCAAAGTTAAAATGAAGGAGAAAATTCTTCAAGCAGCCAGATGTAAGAAAATCATAACCTATGAAGGGAAGAATATTAGAATGACTCCAGATCTCTCTGCTGAAACCTTTCAAACTAGAAGAGGGTGGTCATCGACTTTTAATCTCCATAGCTTTCAACCAAGGATCCTGTATCCAGCGAAACTGAGTTTCATTTATGATGGAGAAATTAAATACTTTAATGACATTCACATGTTGAAGAAATTTGCCATAACCAAACCAGCACTCCAGGATATTCTTAGAACTATCCTCTATAATGATAAGCACAATCCTCCACCACAAAAGTAAAGTCACTCAGAAACTTTTGATCAAATTCCAACTTTCAAAGTGGCAAAAAGATTAAAAATGTCCACTGGACTTTCGAAAAACGTGATACCCAACATTTGACCAGGTTTATTAATATTCACAATTAATGTGAATGGCACGGGTTGGCTGACTGGATACAAAAACTCAGACCAGAGATCTGTGGCATACAAGAATATTATCTTACTTAAAAGACAAATAGAGACTCAGGGTGAAGGAATGGTCGTCTATATTTCAGGCAAATGGAAAGCAGAAAAAAAGCAGGTGTTGCAATTTTATTCACAGATACAATAGGCTTTAAACCAATCACAGATACAATAGGCTTTCCAAAAGCAAGGAAAGATAAGGATGGTCACTTTGTATTTGTCAAGGGTAACACTCAACATAATAGATTTCAATTATTAACATTTATGTACCCAACCAAAATGTGTCTCAATTTATAAGAGAGACTCTAAGAGACATGAGCAACTTGATTTCTTAATAGTCGGAGATTTTAACACTCCTTTGGCAGTGTTGGATAGATAATCCAAAAAGAAGCTAAGCAAAGAAATTTTAGAGTAAAACTTAACCATTCAACACTTGGATTTAACAGACATCTACAGAACATTTCATCCTAACAAAACTGAATACACATTCTTCTTATAAGCCCATGGAACATACCCCCAAATTGATCATATCTTAGGTCACAAGTCAAACCTCAGCAAATTTAAAAGAATTGAAATTATTCTTTGCAACTTCTCAGACCATCAGGGAATAAAAGTTGAACTCCATAACAACAGGAACTGCATACTCATACAAAAACATGGAAACTAAATAGCCTTATGCTGAATAATAGCTTAGTCATAGATGAGATTAAGAAGAAAATTACCAAATTTTTGGAACAAAACAACAACGAAGGCACAAATTATCAGAACCTCTTGGATACTGCAAAAGCAGTCCTAAGAGGGAAATTTACAGCACTGCAAGCCTTCCTCATAAGGACAGATAGGGAAGAAGTTAACAACTTAATGGGAAACCTCAAGCAAGTGGAAAAGGAAGAAAATTCCAATTCCAAACCCAGCAGAAGAAAACAGATAACCAAAATTAGAGCAAAATTAAATGAAATTGAAAATAAAATGATTATACTACAGATCAAAAGTTGGTTTTTTGAAAAGAAACAGATCAAAAGTTGGTCTGTTTGATCTGTTTGAATACAACAGATCAAAAGTTGGTTTTTTTTTATCAATAAAAATAGATAAACCTTTGACTAACCTAACTAGGAAAAAAATGAGTAAAATCTCAATATCATCAATTAGAAATAGTAAAGATGAAATAACAACAGACTCCTCAGAAATTCAAAAAATCCTTAGTGAATATTACAAGAAACTCTATTCTCATAAATACAAAAATCTGAAGGAAATAGACCAATACTTGGAAGCATGCCACCTTCCTAGACTTAGCCAGAATGAAGTGGAATTGTTGAACAGTCCTATATCAACTTCTGAGATAGCATTAATTATACAAAATCTCCCTAAAACGAAAAGCCCAGGACCAGATAGCTTCACATCAGAATCCTATCAAACCTTTAAAGAGGAACTAGTACCTATATCATCTAACCTATTCCAAAACATAGAAAAAGAAGGAATACTTCCCAACATTCCATGAAACAAACATCACCTGGATCCCCAAACCAGCAAAAGACCCAACAAAAAAGAAAATTATAGACCAATATCACTAATGATATTGATGCAAAAATATTCAACATGATCCTAAGAAACAGAATCCAACAACACATCAAACAGATTATACACCATGATCAAGTGGGTTTTATACTAGGGGCCCAAGGCTGGTTCAATATACATAAATCCATAAATATAATTCAGCACATAAACAAATTAAAAAACAAAGATCATATAATTCTTTCAATTGATGCAGAAAAAGCTTTTGATAATATCCAGCATCCTTTCATGATCAGAACACTTAACAAAATAGGTATAGATGGGACATTTTTTACACTAATAGAGGCCATCTACAGCAAACTCACAGCCAACATCATATTGAATAGGGTAAAATTGAAAACATTTCCACTTGGATCAGGAATGAGACAAGGATGCCCATTGTCTCCACTGCTTTTTAACATTGTAAGGGAAGTCTTAGCTATTGCAATTAGGCAAGAAAAGGTGATCAAGGGTATCCATATAGGGTCAGAAGAGATCGAACTTTCACTCTTTGCTGATGATATGATTGTATATCTCAAAAATATCAGGGAATCTTCTACAAAACTCTTAGAAGTGATCAAGATATACAGCAGCACCTCAGGTTACAAAATCAACGCTCATAAATCTGTAGCCTTTATATATACCAACAATAGTCACGCTGAAAAAAACCTCAAGGACTCTATTCCGTTCACAGTAGTGCCAAAGAAGATAAAATATTTGGGAGTTTACCTAACAAACTACATGAAAGATCTCTATAAGGAGAAGTTGTGAAACTCTAAAAAAAGAAATAGCTGAAGATGTTAACAAATGGAAAAACATACCAGGCTCATGGCTGGGAAGAATTAACATTGTTAAAATGTCCATACTACCCAAAGCAATATATATTTTTAATGCAATCCCTATTAATGCACCATTGTCATACTTTAAAGATCTCGAAAAAATAATACTATGTTTTATATGGAATCAGAAAAAAACCTGGAATATCCAAGACATTACTCTGAAATAAAAACAAAGCAGGAGGAATCACATTACCAGACCTCAGACTATACTATATATAAATCGATAGTGATCAAAACAGCATGGTCCTGGCACAAAAACAGAGAGATAGATGTATGGAACAGAATAGAGAATCAAGAGATGAACCCAACTACTTACAGTTATTTGATCTTTGACAAGCCAATTAAAAACATTCAATGGGGAAAGGAGTCCCTATTTAACAAAAGGTGCTGGGTGAACTGGCTGGCAACCTGTAGAAGACAGAAACTAGACTCACACTTTTCACCATTAACTAAGATAGACTCTCACTGGATTAAAGATTTAAATTTAAGACATTAAACTATAAAAATACTAGAAGAAAGTGCACGGAAAACACTCGAAGAAGTCTGCCTAGTTGAATATTTTATGAGGAAACCCCCCCCCACCCCCCGAGCAATTGAAGCAACACCAAAAATACATTACTGGGACTTGATCAAACTAAAAACCTTCTATAAAGCCAAGAAAACAGTACGTAAAACAAGCAGACAGCCCTCACAATGGGAGAAATATTTGCAGGTTATGTCTCTAACAAAGGTTTAATAACCAGAATCAACAGAGAACTCAAACATATTAGCAAGAAAAGAACAAGTGATCCCATCTTAGGGTGAGTAAGAGAAGTTGAAGAGAAACTTCTCTGAAGAAGACAGGTGCAAGGCTTACAGAAATTTGAAAAAATTCATATTTCTCATCATCCTTAATCATCAGATAAATGAAAATCAAAACTACCTTGAGATATCATCTAACTCCAATTAGATTAGCCTACATCAGGAAATCCCAAAACCAGAGATGTTGGTGTGGATGTGGAGAAAAGGGAACACTTCTGTACTGCTGGTGGGAATGCAAACTAATATGTTCCTTTTGGAAAGATGTTTGGAGAACACTTAGGGATCTAAAAATAGACCTGCCATTCAATACTACAATTCCTCTACTGGGTATCTATCCAGAAGACTAAAAATCACATTATAACAAACGTATTTGCCCCAGAATGGTTATTGCAGCCCCATTCATAATTGCAAAGTCATGGAAGAAGCCCAAGTGCCCATTGACCCACAAATGGATTAATAAATTGTGGTGTATGTACACCATGGAATATAATGGAGCCTTTAAAAAACATGGAGATTTTACCTCTTTCATGTTTACATGGATGGAGCTGGAACATATTCTTCTTAGCAAAGTATCTCAAGAATGGTAGAAAAAGTATCCAATGTACTCAGCCCTACTATGAAAGCAATTGGGTTCATATGAAAGCTGTAACCCAATTATAGCCCTAGAATACGGGGAAAGGGGAGGATGGGAGGAGGAAGGGTCATTGGTGGGATCACACTTACAGTGCATCTTACAAGGAAGGGTACATATGAAATTTACTAAATGTAGAATATAAATGTCTTAACACAATAACTAAGAAAATGCCATGAAGTCATTCACACAGGTTGATCTCATGCCTATGTTAACCAGTTAGATGAAAATATTTCAAATTGTATATAAAATCAGCACATTGAACCCTACAATTGAATTAATGTACACAGCTGTAATTTAATAATAAATAAATAAATAAAATAAAAGATTGACATTCTTGGTCTCTGTTCTACTGGACAACTGGGGCAGCAGAGGCCCTGACCTGTTCAAGCTACTTTGATGCTTTACAATCATTTGATTACTTCCTTCCATGAATCACCATTACGCATATATTTGAACTGTAGGATTTTGGAAAAAATTGATTCTTGACTTCCACACAAAATATATTTCCATTTATCTTGAGCCGAAGTAAAGAGAGGATATGGACAAGTGTTAATCACAGGGTCCTCACAATGTCAGATAACAAAGCCTCTCCTCTCCTGTTTCCAGCTAAGTCAATCCTTCATTCATGCCTTTCTTAAAGATAGTTTCCTGCATTAATTTCCCAATGGGGTAGCTCCTGTATGACCAACCCAATTCTGTCCTCCTTCCCCAGATCAATCACAGCTTGCAAGCCTGACAGGAGGAGGGAATTAACCTGATCACTGTTTGTTGCCTGAACAACTTCCTTTGTCAGATTTTGAGGAGAGAGAATCTAAATGATTTCTCATCACTCAGGGAACCATCTCATGATGGTTGAACTTTACCCAAGTGCCTGCAACCCCCACCAGCACCATAATAAGAGGACCCCTAATGAAGGGACAGGAGAAATACTCTGGGGGATGAGCAATTTGCATTTAATACTTTCAAAGCCTCCTTCTTCTCAGCTGTTAGCACCTGTTGGGAGCACAAGAAAGTCCTCCATGCATTCTGGAACATTTTGAAACCAAAGAGGTTTCTCTCACCTTTTCTCAGAAGTGGGTTTTTGTGAGCTATATAATGAGATTTCACCATGGAGAAACTGGACATCTTGTTTTCTCTCATGGCCTGGAAGGAGCTATTCTTGAGGATTAGGCTGAGTTCTTCTGGCTCTACCTTCTTACCCAGGAACTGACAGATCTTCTCCACAGTTCTTTCCATGCCCTAAAAGAAGGAAAAACAAGAGAGAGGATGTGATAGAGAAAGGCAACAGAGAAACCAGGATGAGAAGCAGGATGAGGATGAGGAGAGGGAAGAAGAAGAGAGAAACAAGACACAGAAGAGAGAAGTGATGGAGTTGGATGCAACGAGGAGAAAACAAAGAAAAAGGTAAAGAAGAGAGAGCAGGTGGTATGTGAAAGTTGCCAGTATCCTGATGGATTTCTCAGTCCAGTTGATTTTTCAGAAAACTTATCATTAAATAACAAGGCTTAGGGTTTCTAGAGAGACTTGATAGACTCCTAAACAATGATCAGAATTAAAGAAGGAGCCAATAAGGGTGAACTTGACAAAGATTGAAGGAATTGATTTCAACTCCTAGCTGTGCCATCAAACAACACTGTTGTTCATAACTAACATTTGAATGATACCTAGTGTTTTATAAGATCTTAAATATCAATACTGAGTACTTGCTACAGGATCCTGGGAGATGATGATAGGAAAAAAGCTTTTTATACTAGAAAGACTTTCCTTTGAATCATAGACTTTGCTCTTAGAACTAAAATGATTTAAAAGGTTTTTTTTTTTAATTTCACGAGCCCCAGATGTTGTCTAAAAAGTAGTCACCCAACTGTGGAAAGAGCTAAAATTGAAGTTCACTGTGTAAGTTGAAAGGAAAATTACAAGAAGTTATGGAACCATGGCCCAAGGGACTTACACATGTGAGGAAAGGCTTCCTGATTAAAATGGATTCATGCTGAGGCCATTGGAGATTGGACAGAGGTGGGCAGAGGAAAGTGATGGGGAATAATGTTTCTCGGGTGCAAGCAACATCAGTGTTCATGTCACTGTCTCTTTCTCCAGGATACCACCAACAGGTCAGGTTCTTTCCACAATGGTCTGCTCATCCTCACTGGTCCTGAGCATCAAATGACAGCTTCTCCTGTCTCTCAGCAGCCTCTCCAGTCCTCAGCATCTCAGCTTATTCACACAGGTTGATCTCATGCCTTTATTTGTCTTCTTACCAGTGAGGTTGAGACATTAGACAGTTGGACACATCTCTGGAACTGAACTGAAACTGAACTGAACTGGTCTGTCCCTTCCTCAGGGCCCTGTCACTGAGTCATCAGCAGTACCATACGTCCTGCCCGCAAAGCTTTTTACAACCACCAGTGGGTGCGTATGCCATGGTCCTCTGCCTGAATTCCTGGAAAAACCCTTTAGATGTTTGAAGATAAAGTGAAGAAGAACATGGAAAAAATCTATGAATGGCCTGAAATGGCAACTAAAAGGAGGGCAATGAAGACCAGGGAGTTAATCTCACTCTTACTGCTTTTTCTCAAGTCTAAATTTTAACTAAGAAAGAGGAATGGAGACACAGGAAAATGGAGGGACATCAGAGGAAGAGAAGATGGTGGTAAGAGGGTGTGCACCAGGTACTAAAATTACAGTTACCCGTTTCAGCTCTTCATAACTCAGTATCAGGAAGTTTTCCCTTTCTCTCATGAACACCCAGCCACAAATGTGGTCAAACCATGACCCAAACGGCACTGCATGGGGGGGGGAGGCAGAGAGACAGACAGGTTGGTTCCATCTTTTATGTTCACTCTCCCAACAGCTATTACAATATAATTGACAACAAAAGTTTTATATATATACAGTATATATATATACAACACAACATTTTGATTGATGTATACATTGTAAAGTGATAAGATAGAACTTAAC
Organism: Arctocebus calabarensis; assembly: GCA_963573935.1. Taxonomy (NCBI): domain Eukaryota; kingdom Metazoa; phylum Chordata; class Mammalia; order Primates; family Lorisidae; genus Arctocebus; species Arctocebus calabarensis. Next base: position 13,149 of record CAUYON010013835.1, read on the forward strand.
ACTATAGTCATCATGTAGGTGTCATTGTTTTGATAGTGTGAGCATTTCAGATCTCTTCACTTGCCATTGTCATGTACATAATTACATATATATATATATATTTATATATACACACATATGTATTTCAGTATACACAAAGAGCCTCAACATACAGAAGGAACTCCCACGAGCCCTTTTCTTAGCTTCAACCATTATTGGTAGATTGTCCTTTTTATTTACAGTAGAGAGTTTTATTATTTGAGAAAAGTAAGGAGTTTGTAGGGATAGTTCCCAAGGCAGAATGTCCTGATATATTATTTTGAGTATACCTTATTTCATCTGTTTCCCTTTCCTTCCAACTGTTTTATTTTAGAAAACTTCCACATATTGCAACATTTGAAGGTTAGGCACAACTACAATAGAAGCAGTTTGGGGAATGAGGAGAGATGCTCTCAATCTCACAGTGTGAATTCAAAGTAATGTATGGCTTCTCTCCAGGCTGCTAGAGCTCCAGGGACAGATCACAGCTGACACAGGGGACTCAGCTTGCACTTTTGAGAAAAATTGCCAAACTAGGAGTGCTTGAAAAAGCCCAGGGATTCTGCATAACTCAAAATACAGAGATCCGAGGGTCATGCAAACCTTTTGAGACTGATAGAAACAGAGGATTAAGGGAGTACTGAAACAGGCATTTTCTGAAAAACAATAAGTAGAAAGTTAAAAGGTCAGGATTTTAATGTCTGGGAAGGTAATGAAAAGCTAACTTTCAGAAAGCCACAAATTTAGAGAGTGGAGCAGAAGAATATAGTTATCTGTGATAGCATGAGAGTGGTTAGACTCAGCAAATAGTGTGGACAGTTTATCAGGAACTAACTGAGAGGCTGACTAGAGCTCTCTTGCCACATAGGAGGATAGATGGACTTTGCAGATTTGAATTCCAGATCCTTGTCACCCTGGGCTGGTGAGAAGTAAATACAAGGTGGGTGGAAGGTGAGGTTTAAGAACGGACTCCGCGCGGCCCCTAGCGTTCATATTTTTCAGCACACTCACCATATCCTTCCAAGAACCATTCAAGAAATTGTTCCACTGACTTTGGTTTCTTAGCTAAATTCACTGAACTCCAGTAGAAATAACCGGCTACAATAACATCCTTGGGATTTCTGATGACATAAATCACCTTAGTTGGAAAATATTAGAATGACAAATCAGTACATTCATTCCCAGCTTTTGAAATCTTCATAAAAATGGAGAAAAAGCCAATTCTTAGAATGTCTTATGAATATTAATGAAAACTTTTAATACATAACTTAATGCATTCATTTATCAAATTTAAAGTTTAAAGATTCTATAAAACAGTCACTGCTCCAGGATTATAACAACGGAAGTGGAAAGCATTGCCCTTCCCCCTGGGGTATATAAGTCTACTCACAATGCAAAGCAACCAGAGGATTTTAAAATGTGAGAAGCATCGTATTTGTGTAGATAGGTTAAAGATCATTAACAGGAGAGTGGATTAATGCATTATGGTATGTTCATAGACATATAGAAACAGATATCCATATGTTCACCCAAGACCATGGATGACTCTCACAGACATCACATTGAGGGAGGGAAGTCAGGCATCCAATGTTCATACAGCATGACTCTATTTGTATGAAGTTCAAGAACAAGCAAAAGTAAGGTATGAGTTTAAGGAAAGGAGTGTTGACTTTTACATGTGGGCATTGATGAAAATACTCAATCAAGCTAATACTTCAGATCACTACCACAAACACACACATCTACTCACATACACAAGGAAGAGTAGTTGGCATTTCAGCATGTGAATTTTCCTTTGGATTCTGCACCCAGTCTCTCTGTGACATTATTCTAGTCTTCATGTCTCTCTAGTCCTCAGTGTCCCCACACAGGGATTTACCAAAAACTGTAAGACCCATGTAAAGAGGCATGCTGTGGCAAATTCATTGTGCTACCACACAAAGTAAAACTTCTGAGAGAGGAGATTGTTATGCGAAGTTTGTCCACAGGATTTCAACTGAAAAACTAAAAAATCCACAAACCAATAAAGACTTAGGAAAGCCTGTTTTCTTTCCTCCCTCCCTCCCTTCCTTCCTTCCATCTTTTGTTTACTTTCTTCTTTTTTCAAATTTATAGTTTTTAGCAAAGCATGTTTCTAAAAGTAGTCTGATATATGTGAGATCCTGGACAACAGTTGCTCCTTCTGGTGATCGCTGTTCATCCACTGGGAGATCCGTGTGGCTGCTCCTCTGCATAGACAGCTATACACAGTAACACAAGGAGGTTCAAAAACCTCTTCCACACACCAGAGTGAGCACCCTGGATTTCAGCATTGATTTACAAATGTGCTGGTTCTCAGATGAACAACTCTATTTCTCAGTGGCAAGAGGCACTTACTGAAGTAAGACTGGCTCACTGTTTATTTTAGAACAACACAAAGGGGCTTATCTAGTATACTAAAGTCTGACAAATTTGAGAACTACATCAAGCTCTGACAATTAAGGCTCAGAACTACTCATCCTACAAAAAGTGCTACATCCCTCATTGCTGAACATCCTACTAGGGTCACCTTTCAGCCTCCCCTTGGGAAGCTTTGCAGTGATGCCAGTGCCAAGTCTGTTTCAAAGCAGGTTTGAAATTCTTTTTCTCGTATGGACATCAGGGTGCTGTCATCTTACCTGTGATGTCCTAAATCTCATCAAAATGTCTTCCTTTCAGTATTTCCTTTATCCTTAGGTAAAAAAAAAAATGTCAATGGGGCCAGAACAGGTGAGTAGGGAAAGAGTCCAGTACAGTTGTCTGTTTACTGACTGTAAAAGTCCTCACAGACAGTGCCATGTGGGCTGACACACTGTCATTATGCAAGAGCCATGCGGTGTGGGCCAAGATTTTCAGTTCAAATTGTGCTGTTTCTCCACTGCCATTTACTTGGACTGCTATACTTCCTACAGCCAACTAATGATTTTCACTCATAGTTCCATGAATTTGTGCAAGGGTTCCATCGATTTCATCTGTTCATTACTGGCCCCCTGGGCTCTTCACCCCTCATGATTTCTCTATCCTCTAATAACCTATCATCCACGTGTACACTGTCCTTTTCTTCATGGCCTTATCCGCATTCACTTGGACTAACATGTCCCTGATTTCACTTCCACGCTTTACTAACTTCATAAGAAATTCAATGTTTGTTCTTTGCTCTACTTCAAACACTGACAAACTCATGATGGCACAGACGAACACACAACAGTAAGAACGCCACTCAGGAAAGCAGCACCATACATCCACATGAACACAACTGTGAGACACTTATATACCAAAGTTGTGAATCCTTCCCAAGTTGTTTGCAAAGTCCTGCCAACAAGAGTGCATGGTGGCAAGTTCAGGAACTTAATTGTGAGACCGTTTCATATGGAACAGTTGTAATTTCTAGCTGGGCTTAAAATATGTTTATCTAAGATTCTGCCATCATCATGTCACTTTGTGCCTGGTTTGTATCTTGCTGGAATATTATGTGGAATGGTTTCTATGCTTGCACTCATCTACAGGCCTTGCAACAGATACACTGGCATCACCTAATGCAGAATCTCAGGTTACATCCAGACCTACTGAATGACAAAGCATTTCAACAAGGTCTCCAACATGATTTACAAAGATATTAACATTTGAAAGGCATTGGTCCTACCTGTTTTGATGATTGCATACTGACTTTGGCCTTGGAACTGAAGAAAGACTTGGGGAAGAGATGGATGGGGAGGTGGGAGGTGAGCAAGTGTGGACCCTCCTTCTTATTTGCTGCTACAAACCCAGGCTCAGTCTCTATCCAGGGTGAGTGTTCCCAGATGGGCAAAGACTGGACCAACTTGTTATCCGCCTTGGAGTGAATCAGGCAGAGAATCTCAATCATCCAGTGTGTTCCTAGATAAAGAGGAGAAAATGTTGGTCGCTCCAATGAGATTCTAAAAACAAATGGTAAAATACACATAACATACAAAGCACTAGGTTTTTTAAATTATTTATTATTATTATTATTTTTTTGTAGAGACAGTCTCACTTTATTGTTCTTGGTAGAGTGCCATGGTGTCACAGATACAGCAACCTCTAACTCCTGGGCATAGGCGATTCTCTTGCCTCTGCTTCCCAAGTAGCTGGGACTACAGGCACCCACCACAACAACCAGCTATTTTTTTCTTGCAGTTTGGCTGGGACTGGGTTAGAACTCACTACCCTCAGTATATGGGGCCAGAATCCTACTCACTGAGCCACAGGCGCTGCCCACAATGTACTGTTTTTTGGCATACAATTTAATAGTGAACTGTTTTTCTGTTGTTGCACAACCAATCTCCATATTTGTAATCTTGCAAAAAAAATAGGGTCTTGAGACCCTATTCATATTACACAACAATTCCTCATCCCCTGCTCCCTCAGCCCTGGTGACACCATATGTAAGTAGAACCATCAGTGTGTGCATTTTTGTGAGTAGATAACTTAATTTAGTGTAATGTTCTCAGGTTTATCCATGCTCTAGCATGCATCAGGATTTTCTTCCTTTTGAAAGAGGAATCCTGTTTCCATTGTATCTACTTGCCACAGTTTGTTTATCCCTCATCTGTCACTGGGTGTCAAAGTTGCCATCTTCAGGCCATTTGCCGAAGTCTTTGAATAAGTCCCCATTGCTGTTTATTTCTAAGGGTCCTGCCACTTGCAGCACCTTTGGCCTCAATCTGGCCTCTTTGCAGACTCTTACCCCCACCCCTACTCCCATCTAGACGTTATCTACGTCTTTCAGTCCCTTGGATGTGTCAGGCCCTTTTCCAATTTCTCACCATCACCCAGGATGCTTACTCTTTGTATAAATATCCCTTCTTACTAAGTCATCTCACTTTCACTGTTTCTATTTCACTTTAGATTCTGTTCCTCCTTTTAGGATTTCAGTGCTCATCCTTCTGTTTGTTGTGGGGGGTTGGGTGCATGGCAAACCCGATGTGGTTTGAATGCTGCTTGGGAAAATTATGCTGATAATAATTTCCTCTAATACATAAAATCTGACAATGTCTGTAGATGGCTTACATTAACTCAGGCTGAGCAGACCAAGAAAATGCAGCCCCTTCCTGGCTTCCTCAGAAGGCTTTTATTAATTTTTAACAAAGTTGCCAATGATAGGGTTGGAAGAATGTTAAGTTTTCCAAGAAGACTGGATAAAGAGAAAGGCAGGGCAAGTGGCGGAAATTGGTAAACAGCCCAGAGTGCGTGTGAATGGAGGGGGAGATAGAAGCTAGTTCTATTCAGGTGGAGAAAGTAAACCAGGTTTTCTAATTTAACTACATAGTCAAACAGTTTAATCCTTCCCATCTGCTGACTTGAATGCATAGGCCTAGTCTGGCCTGTCCAGGCCCCTCTGGGTTCTTTCCCTCTTCCATGGTTTTAAAGAAACCCAAGGGATTGTCTTCCTGTCTGTGTTTTCTGAAGACCTCAGAATTGAGGTTCAGTGCTCCACTGAGAAATCCACCTATCTCCCTCCCACACCTGCTGATACACACCTCTGAATCAGCCTTAATGTTCACTGCTCTGGGTACTCCCCCTCTGAACACTCACTGTACTGTGTAATTCCCTGACTGAATCCTCTTCTTTGAACGTGCATGGTACTAGGCAGTCCCTCACCCCAAAGCATTGTACATTGACTGTCATAAGAAAAACCATAGAGTTCTAGGACAGTGCCTATGGCTCAGTGGGTAGTACGTCAGCCCCATATACTGAGTGTGGCGAGTTTGAACCCAGCACCAGCCAGTTAAAACGGCAGTGATAACTGCAACAAAAAATAGTCAGACATTGTGGCAGGCATCTATAGTCCAAGCTACTCGGGTGGCTGAGGGAAGAGAATTGCCTAAGCCCAAGAGTTGGAGGTTGCTATGAGCTGTAACGCCACAGCACTACCCAGGGCGACAAAGTGAGACTCTTAAGTCAAAAACAAAAAGTGTTCTAATCAGGACCTGAGGAGGTGGCTCCTGCCTGTCATCCCAGGCAGTGGTGTTGGGATGGCTTATGGACCAATGATTTAAGTCAGCCTCAGCAATATAGCAAGACCTCATATCAATAAAAAATAATTGTTTAAAAAAAATTTAACTTGGCTAGGAGACTCGTAGTTGCAACTCCTTTGGAGGATTGTTTGAGCCCCGGACTTTGGGGCTGCAGTGAGGTATGATTTGGCCACTGCACTGCAGCTGAGCCACAAAGTGAGAAGAAAATCACCCCAGTCCTCTACCAAGATAACAAGGAACCACAGACACAGCCCTTCTCAGTTCAGAATTCTGTTCCTTACCTGATTTGGGGAAAGTCACTGTTACTACATCTTCATCCTTTATGATAAGCTCTTCCCATACTTTTCTGAGGATTTCAGGACTGTAGAGGACCCGTGGGAAAAGGTATCCCTTCATACCATAAGTTGTCATCTGACATGATGATCAGGTCCTTGTTGTGGCGTGAGGGTTTCAGCTGCAGCCACTGCTGGAGGCTGTGGCACCTGCTGGCAGGTTAGGTTTTCTAGTAAAGAGAAAAAAATCATTAATCTCTGCCAGTTTAGTGCAATGTCTGCTGGCTGATTCAGGGAAGAGGGTATGGTGACTGACAGCTACAAGTTCAATGAACTGGAACAGTTGTGAACTCAACAAAACATTGTGGAGGTAGTCTGAGTTTTAATTCATGGGAGAGAACAGGAAAGTCCGTGACATAAATGCAAGGACATACAAGTACATGCACATTTCAAAATATTTTTAAAGGAAGGCTCAGTGGCTCACGCCTGTAACAGTATGACTTTGGGAGGCTGAGGTGGGTGGATTGCTTGAGCACAGGAGTTCAAGACCAGCCTGAGCCAGACTGAGACCCCATCTCTCCTAAAAATACAAGAAAACCAGCCGGGCAAGTGGGGAATGCCTATACTCCCAGATACACGGGAAGCTGAGGCAAGAGAGTCACTCAAGCCCAAGAGTTTGAAGTTGCTGTGAGCTATGATGCCACAGCACTATACCCAGGGTGACATTGTGAGACTCTGTCTAAAGAATAAGAATGATAAATGTAGTTTCAATAAGCTTCATTTTTTATGAATAAAGATGTTTAGAGAAATTGCATAGTAAGCACAGAGTGATCCCATAGTTTCAGATTTCCTTAATTTTTACTTGATGGGCTTTTTCTCCTCCACAATCCCATCCAGGACATCAGATTACATAGAAGGTCAAGTCTCTTTCAGCTCCTCCTGGCTGTGACAGTCTCTCAGACATTCCTTGTTTCTCATGTTCCTGACAATGTGGAGGAATCTTGGTCAGTTATTTTGTAGAACGTCCCCTCAGGGGATTTTTTGGCTGTTTTTGCTCACAATTAGACTGGGTTCATGGATTTTGGAGAGAAAGGTCATAGAAACAAATGCCATTACCATCACTAATAATCGAGGGTACTTACTATCAACATGGTCATCTGAGGTCACATGATCCAGGTCTGCCCATTGTTACTTTCCACTTCCCTTCCTCCCTTTCTCTGTCTAGAATTCAACTCAATTCTAGACTTGAAGAAAGTCATCAGATCACATTGTATAAACCCCAATCAAGAAACATTCTGAAAATACTAAGTCTGTCCTCCTTAAATTGTCACATGGTTATGAAAACAAGGGAAACTGAACACACATCTCAGACTGAAGGAACATGAAGCTACATACTGTGTGAATCCTGGGCCACATGTGCACACCATGCAGCAGTTCATTATATATCAAGGGAACAGTTGGCCGAATCTGAACATGCAATGTGATAATGTTGCATAATGTTGTACAACTTTCAGGTTCCCTGATTTCTGTGATTTTACTGTGGACACATAGAATGTATCCTCATTCTTAGAACATACACATCAAAGATTTGAGGAATAAAAGAGACTAAATGAGCAGATCCAGAGGCTCACACCTGTAATCATTGCACTCTGGGAGACTCAAGAAGGGGATCACTTGAGCTCAGAAATCGAAGACCAGCCTGAGTATCAGTGAGACCTCATCCTATGACAAAATAATGAAAATTAGCCTGCCACAGCAGTATGTACCTTTGGTCTCACTCCAAGGAGTCTGAAGCAGAAACATTACCTGACCCCAGGAGTTTGAGGTTGCTATGAGCTGTGATGATGCCACTACACTCTAGCCCAGCTAACACAGTGAGATTCTGTCTGGAAAAAAAAACAGAAAACCCTTCCTCTATAACTACTGAGGCAGTCACAAGTATATATTTATATGAAAAGTGTACTTACATGAAAAGAATGAAGCTGAACACTTACCCTACAATGTATACATTAATTAAAACGGATTGCATACCTGAAATATCCTAAAACACTTAGAATAAAGATAGAGGTAAATATCCATGACCTTGGATGTCAGGGATTTCTTTATAGGGACAGTGAATTGTGAAGTCATGTGCCCATAACTGCATTTCCATTGCCAAACAAGTGATCTTTTGTTTAGAACAAATAATACATGGATTCCCATGTCGGTCAATCCAGCCTCTGTCAGCCCTCAGATATTGGCAGTGGCTAAGGCATTATATACTGGAAGGTATCAGTTATAAGACCAAACACTGCCTCCTTTGGGTTGAAATGTATCTGATGTGCTGACCTTCCTAAGTGATTGCTTGGCAACCCCTTGAGGGATGATACACAGGAAGAGTTCAGAATTAATCCTAGGACCAACACCAGGGTAGTTGAGAGAGAGTGGGTCCCCAAACCCACCCTCCAGGAAATATTCTTTGTACAGAAAATTTTGTAGCAGCTGGTCATGTCTTAGATGTTTCTTAGGAAAACTCATGACCACTGACTGGAGGGGTTAGATAATAATAGTAGACGTATGCAAGTTAACCTCCCAAAATGCACATCATAGGAAAGGTTGCACATCATAGCAAAGGTTGTGGGGATCCAAGGCCCCACATTTTTCTCTGAAAGAGTAACCTGAAGCAATGTATGATACCTGGCTAGAGTGTCATGAATGATCAAGAGCAAATGCGACTGTCAGACCTTGAATATTGGGGATTAGGATTAAGGGCAAGCATCCAAGGATGGTGAGAAAGAGAAAATGAACTGTCAATGTGAAAGAGTTAACTGCAATACAGCCTAGAAGGGGCACAAGTGTACAGGTACAGACACCAGTAATGCCTTGTATGTTAGTTCAGGAGAGAGGTAACAGTGACTCTGGTCAATAAAGTGCCAATAGAAGCAGCAGTAAGTGGTTAGCAATTATCTAAAAAAAAAGTGTTGAATTTGGAATCATTCTAGGCCCCAGGGGTCCCAGAGTGAACATCTTGAGGTTACATTTTAGTGTGCAGGCACAAGGAAAAAGCCAATAAATAAATACATACCTGTCAGTGATGAATGTTCCTAGGGAAAAGAAAAATTTAAGCTTAAGTGATGGAGAGATTACTATTTTATATAGTGTTACAATTGTCAGATTTCCTGAATACAGCAGCATCTTATCAGAGACCAGAATGAAGATATTAATCAAGGTCTTGAGAGTTGATCAGTATGTAGAGGAGAGTAGGGAAGTGCAGGCAGAGTGGGTGGGAAAAGGAAGATGCATGTGAAATGTCAGAATCATGCCAGCCCTTGGGCAAGGGGAGGGTGGATCTACTTATCTGGTGAGATCAACATGTTGTTGAAGCAGTTTGGGGTGTGAGGAGAGATGCCCTTATCTTAACAAAGATACTAACAAACAGAATCCAACAACACATCAAACAAATTATACACCATGACCAAGTGGGCTTTATCCCAGGGTCTCAAGACTGGTTCAATATACATAAATCTATAAATGTAATCCAACACATAAACAAATTAAAAAAAATGACCATATGATTTTTTCAATTGATGCAGAAAAACCTTTTGACAATATCCAGCATCCCTTCATGATCAGAACACTTAAAAAAATGGTATAGACGGGACATTTCTTAAACTGATAGAGACCATCTACAGCAAACCCACAACCACTATCGTACTGAATGGAGTTAAATTGAAACCATTTCCACTTAGATCAGGAACTAGGCAAGGTTGCCCATTGTCTCCAGTGCTCTTCAACATCACAATGGAAGTTTTAACCATTGCAATCAGGGAAGAAAAGGCGATCAAGGGTATCCACATATGGTCAGAAGAGATCAAACTTTCACTCTTCGCAGATGACATGATTGTATATCTGGAAAGCACCAGGGATTCTACTATAAAACTTTCAGAAGTGATCAAGGAATACAGCAATGTCTCAGGCTACAAAATCAAATCACCTACCCATAAAACTGTAGCCTTTATATATTCCAACAATAGCCAAGCTGAAAAAACAGTCAAGGACTCTATTCCTTTCACAGTAGTGCCAAAGAAGATGAAATATTTGGGAGTTTACCTAACAAAGGATGTAAAAGATCTGTATAAAGAGAACTATGAAACTTTAAGAAAAGAAATAGCTGAAAATGTTAACAAATGGAAAAATCTACCATGCTCATGGCTGGGAAGAATCAACATTGTTAAAATGTCTATACTACCCAAAGCAATATATAATTTGAATGCAATTCCTATCAAAGCTCCATTGCCATATTTTAAAGATCTCAAAAAAATAATACTTCGTTTTGCATCGAATCAGAAAAAACCTCAAATAGCCAAGACATTACTCAGAAATAAAGACAAAGCAGGAGGAATCATGCTACCAGACATAAGACTGTACTATAAATCGATAGGGATCAAAACAGCATGGTATTGGCACAAAAACAGAGAGGTAGACGTTTGGCACAGAATAGAGAACCAAGAGATGAATCCAGCTATTTACCGTTACTTGATCTTTGACAAGCCAATTAAAAACATTCAGTGGGGAAAAGATTCCCTATTTAACAAATGGTGCTGGGTGAACTGGCTGGTGACCTGTAGATTAAAACTGGACCCACACCTCTCACCATTAACTAAGGTAAACTCTCACTGGATAAAAGATTTAAACTTCAGACATGAAACTATTAAAATATTAGAAGAAAGTTCAGGGGAAACTCTTGAAGGAATTGGCTTGTGTGAATATTTTATGAGGACTCTCCAGGCAATTGAAGCAGTATCAAAAATACACTTCTGGGACCTGATCAAACTAAAAAACTTCTGTACAGCTAAGAACAATGTAAGTATAGCAAGCAGACAGCCCTCAGAATAGGAGAAAATATTTGGAAGTTTTGCCTCTGACAAAGGTTTGATAACTAGAATACACAAAGAACTCCAACGTATTAGCAAGAAAAGAACAAGTGATCCCATCTCAGAGTGGACAAAGGACTTGAAGAGAAACTTCTCCAAAGAAGACAGGCACATGGCCTACAGATAGATGAAAAAATACTCACCATCCTTAATCATCAGGGAAATGCAAATCAAAACTACTCTGAGATATCACCTAACTCCAGTAAGACTAGCCCACATGACAAAATCCCCAAACCAGAGATGTTGGTGTGGATGTGAAGAAATGGGAATACTTCTACACTGCTGGTGGGAATGCACACTACTACGTTCCTTTTGGAAGGATGTTTAGAGAATACTTAGAGATCTAAAAATAGACCTTCCATTCGACCCTATAATTCCTTCACTAGGTATATTCCCACAAGACCAAAAATCACGCTACAATAAAGACATCTGTACCAGAATGTTCATTGTAGCCCAATTCATAATTGCTAAGTCATGGAAGAAGCCCAAGTACCCTTTGACCCACAAATGGATTAATAAACTGTGGTACATGTACACCATGGAATATTATGCAGCCTTAAAGAAAGATGGATACTTTACCTCTTTCATGTTTACATGGATGGAGCTGGAACGTATTCTTCTTCCCAAAGCATCTCAAGAATGGAAAAAAAATATCCAATGTACTCAGCCCTACTATGAAGCTAATTTAAAGGTTTCATATGAAGGCTATAACCCAACTATAGCACAAGAATATGGGAAGGGAGGAGAGGGGAGAGGTTGCGGTGGAGGAAGGGTAATTGGTGGGGCCATGCCTACCACCAATGGGTGCATCTTAGAGGGGGACAGGCAGAACTTACTAAATGCAGAATTCAATGTCTTTATACAATAACTAAGAAAATGCCATGAGGGCTATGTTGAGCAGTTTGATGAAAACATTTCAGATTGTATATGAATCCAGCACATTATGCCCCTTGATTGCACTAGTGTATGCAGCTATGATTTAATATAAAAAAAAAAAAAAAGGTTTAGGGAGGCAATGAGAAAACACACCCAATTGACACCTGACACCATAGAGTGTCATATTATTTTAAAATACAAATTTATCACTCAACAGCACCAGACATTCAAAGAAAATCCTAGAAATTAGCTCTAGGCCCAGACCATAAACTGGAGAATCTTCTTAAAACAACCACTATGGTCTTTTATAACCGAGACCTGGAGAAAAAGGAGGAAAAAGAGAGAAAGGAACAGAAAAGAATGACAGCTCTAGTAATGGCACTCCAACAAACGAGCAACTTTCAGGGGCAGAGGGAAACCAGAGGAGCTAAAAACAAGTGTTTCCAATGTGGTCAGACTGGCCACTTCAGAAAAGACTGCCCCCAGCAGCACCACTGGCTGGGCAAGGCACCTGGCCCCTATCCAGAATTCAAGGGTGACTACTGGAGGGGCGAAGGCTTCCTGGGACAGTGAAACCATTGGAGCCCAAACTGGACTGAAGCGAAGGCTTCCTGGGACAGTGAAACCATCGGAGCCCAAACTGGACTGAGGGTGCCTGGGGCAAATTCTCATGGCTTCAGCTTGTGTCATCACCCTCAAGAGCCCCAGGTTTGCCTTATAGTGGAGTGCCAGGAGATAAAATTTCTTGTAGACACTGGAGCAACTTTTCTGTACTTCTCTCTAGCCTTGGTCTTTTATCCACTAAATCCATAACTATACAGGGGGTGTCTGGAAAGGCAGTTACCAAATTTTTCTACCAGCCCTTAAGCTGCAATTGGAATGACTTGCTGTTCTCTCATGCCTCCCTAATCATGCCTGAAAGTGCTGCTCCCCTTTTGTGGAGGGACACACTAACTAAAACAGGAACTTTTCCCTCCTGAAAACCTAGTCATGATCAAAACTCTTCCCTCTAATTCACTTTCCCTAACCTCAACTTGAGAAGTCCCCTTTCCTGTTATCTTGTCTTCTTCTACAGCTGTTAAAATTATAGGAGTCGATTCCTGCATACATCATTCACAAGTAAAATCCTGGAACCCTCCATCTTCAATGGAGGCAGACAGTGAAGACAGCCAACCACAGACCACCTATACTTGTAAGCCAAAAGAAAGTTTGAAGTTATAATTCAGGAAACAGCAAAAAATAATTCCTAATATGGTTTTCATTTAGCATCACTGAATAAGTGCTTCTGACCTGATGCTGTTCTACCTTTGCCTATTACTGATTATACTAATGAGATTTGTGTTTTTCAGAAATGTCATCAAGCCACATGCAATAAAGATGGTTCCAGTCCCTGAACCCCTGTATTACTCTCCCTCTGGAGAAACCCTAAACTACCCCTTTCTATCCTTGCCCGATTCAGCAGGAAGCAGTTAGATTGAGTCTTCATCCTTTTTCCCTAACAGCAGTTGGGGTTTCTACTCAGAGAGGGAGAATTGATGCAGGACATTTGGCGCCGTGGCCACCTCAGTGGAGCTGGCAGACCTGCCACCTCCTCCTTGGCGGTGTCGGTGCTGCGGCAGCCAGCTGAAGAACCAGCGGGCTTAATGACTGGCAAGGAGGGGGACCTCCAACCCCCACCAGAGGCTCCAATAGCCAAAAAGACTGGACAACTGCTGAGGAG
>CAUYON010013836.1:0-50412 GCA_963573935.1 Arctocebus calabarensis
TCCGTCCCGCAACAATGGAGAATCCTCAAAAAACTCAAATAGGCCTCCCATTTGATCCTGCAATCCCATTACTGGGCATCTACCCAGAAGAAAAAAAATCCTTTTATCATAAGGACATTTGCACTAGACTGTTTATTGCAGCTAAATTTACAATTGCCATAGTGTGGAAACAACCTAAATGCCCACCAATCCAAGAATAGATTAACAAGCTCTGGTGTATGTATATCATGGAAGGTTATACTAAACAAGATGGAGACTTTACATCTTTTGTATTAACTTGGATGGAAGTGTAACACATTCTTCTTAGTAAAGCATCACAGGAATGGAGAAGCAAGAATGCAATGTACTCAATTCTGATATAAGGACAGTTGATGCTAGTACATAGTGGGAAGTGAGGAAAGGGGAGAGCAGAGGGAAGGAGGGGAGGGGTCAGGGGTCATAGTGTGTGACAAACCTCTTGGGGACAGGACACAATTATAAGAGGAATTTTACTTAACAAATGGAGTCAATGTAACCTGATTCTCTGTACCCTCAATGAATCCCCAAAAATAATTTTAAAAAAAATCCCCTACTGTTTTTTTTTTAAAGTGTGGTATGAGTAGAAGAACAGGATAAAATAAAAAATAAAATAATTTGTTATTGTCTGAAAATATTTTTACTTCCTTTCATTCTTGTAAGCTGTTTTTCTGTATAGAATTCCATTGGCTATTGTTTTCCTTGCATTTTAATTTAATTGTCCAATGTTTTCTGATTTCCATTATTCCCCTTGAGATGTCAGCTGTCAGCAGACATTATTGCTTCATTAGGTCTAATTATGATACTTATTAATGCAATTCACCAGTTACTCCTGGTTCCCTGGTTGAATTTTACTTTTTAATAAAAAGAAACACCACCACCCCCTGAGGTTGGGTGGAGGCATATGATTAATTCAGGCCAACATGTTGCGGATAGGAGTGAGGTGTGTCACTTTCAAGCTGTAGCATATAATTGCCAGTGAGAGAACCCACCAAAACTCTCCTGAGCTTCTGGCCTGAGGACTGGCAACGTTACAGCAGGAGGCTGTCCCATAATGCTAATTCACATCATCCAGGAAGTAGAGGATTGACAGAGATGTGCCAGAGTTACACAGGTGACAACTGTGCAAAATAATGAAGCAGAACTGGTGAAGGCAAAGAAAACGCAGAATCCGGCAAGGAGGCCTCTCAGGTACCATGCAGATGTGATGGACCAAAACAATGTGGAGCTCTACGACAAAACTGTTCATTAGTGGAGTATCATGTTGGGCAGAAATGCCCAGGTCTTTTATGTGGGTCATTTAAAACTTTTGAGACAGATGAAAATTAAGAAACCTAAAAATCCATGTGGATGGAAACCAATGAAGCCCTCCTAGCACCACGGAAAAGCTGAACAAGCTGAAACTCTCACAGGTGAATCAGAAAGACTGCTATCAGCTGTGTTTCTTCAGAATGAAATAATAGACCATAACACAGTCTGTGTTAAAACTTTCATAGTAAGCCAGGTACTCCCACTTTGCTCAGTCATTAGGTGAAAAGTATTTGGAAAAAGTGTAGCCTTGGCTTAAATGCTATTATGGATCTTGAAGGTGCTTCAGCCAGGGGTTGAGTTAGATGCACTTCTCACATCTGAAAGGCAAGTCCCTTCTTGAGGAGAAATCTGAGTGCACTTTTACTGCAGCCATACTCACTGGCCTGGGTTCCTAAGTGATTGTGATGGGCATCATGTCTTGTATTCCTGAGCATATGCAATGGTAGTGTGAAAAAGTAACTTACCTGTATTATTTAAAGTTACAGTGACTTTGAGTGGTTAATATAGCTTGTTTTTCTTGGTAAGTTATTCATACACTTCTCTCTCTAACTTGGGTAAGAATCCTGTCTTTGGTTTTTAGCAGTTTTTTGTTATTATGTATTTAGATCTGAACGTCATTTCATTTACTTTTCATGGACTTTATAGTGCTATTTGAATGCTTCCTGATGTACCCCTTTCTCTCCTTGGGCGCCTCTCCTTATTGCTATATTTACATATATTTTACCTTCTATTTTATATTTTCTATCCTTTTGTCCTCTGAGGTTTATTCTGGATATTGTCTTCTGACCTCTATTTCAGCTCACTCATTTTCTTTAGCTGTGTCTAATCTACTGTTAAATCTATTCATTGAATTCCTAATGCCACATCTTATTTTCACTCTAGAATTTTTATTTAATTCCTTTCTTTCATAGTTTTTAATTCCTTGCTAAAATTCTCAGTCTTGTCTCTTATAACAAGCATGTTCTTTTTAATGTCTGTGTCTAATAATATTTGCTATTTTTGTACTATTTTTTCTGTTGTGCAGTTTTATTGTATTTGAAAAATTCTTCATAAAAATAATTTATACCTACATGTTCCAAGCACTTGGTTATTATATGGGCTCATTATATATGTCATATACATATAATTATATATATGTATATTACATTAACTATATAGGAACACCAGATATAAATGACTTGAAGATACACTACTCCTTGAAAGGATCTGTCTACAATCTACTCCACTCTGATTCCTATGATTCTGTGCTTTGAAGTCTCAACCAACAGTGAGAGAAATCAAAAGATCCCAGCTTAGTGGACCCTGAAGTGAAATTTTTACCCCTATAATTCTTCTCAGCCATCCCCTAAGGCAGTGGTTCTCAACCTTCTTAATGCCACTCTTTAATACAATTCCTGTGAGTTGAGACCCACAGGTTGAGTACCACTGTCCTAAGGAATCAGAAATTACCCATCACTAAAAAATAACTACAAATTTCAGGCTCATTTTCCTGTGATCTATATTTACCTGCATGACAGTTAGAAACTACTTTCTTGGTGGCCTTCTTCCGTAAGTCAGTTTCCTGGGAGATTTATTTTTGAGATGGAACCTTTGTAGTGCAGTTTTGTTATAAAGAAACATCGTAAGAACGCAACTACACTACGATGTGTATATGTGTGTATGTTGTATACATCATCAAACATTACTGTGAAGCAATAAGCAAAAACTAAAAATTCAATAGTAGCACATATAGATTAATGGGAAACAATATTTTAAAACCAATCTATATGTTTGCAGCATTGTTGTCTTATATGTTGTACAATACTGACTATTCACTAAAATGGGAAAGTCCTAAATGATTTCAAGGCTTTCATTTCTTATCATATCCTTTCTCAAATAAAAAATAATAACTTTTGGGAATCCAAAAGGCTGGGGACCACTTGAGACCAGCAGTGTAAGATGGCCCGTGAAACTCAGTGAGACTCCATCTCTTAAAAACAATTTTAAAAATTAGCTGGCATGTGCTTGTAGTTTCAGCTGTTCTGGATGCTGAGAGCATGTGCATTTGTGTTTGTGTATATTCATATATACACAGACACATATATGTCAGACTATGTGGCTTTGAGTGTTCCATGATTATAGATTCCAAGTTGTACATTCATGCATGTGCACCTGTGTGCATATAATACATATATGTAGATTATGAACTGTTATTACAAAGCAGAGCTACTGTTTTTAGTAACATAAATACTAAAATGACAAGGAATAGTAAAACATCTAGGGCAATGAATCTCAACTGGGTGTGATTTTGTTCCCTAGGGGACACTTGGTGACATCTGTAGACATTTTTGGTCATCACAACTGAGTTGGGTGCTACTGGCATGTAGGAAATGGCAGGAATGGGAATGCTGCCAAAAATGTTATTAAAACAATGCACAGGACAGCTCCCCATGACAAAGAGTCACCCAGCTCAAAAGTGTTAGTAGTTCCAAGGTTGAGAAACTGTGCCCTGGAGGTAGAGAAATAGCCATATTATTAATGAAACAAATGTTTGTTGGGCACCTATATTTTGCAAGGCTCTATTTTATCCATGGTTCAGATCTAATTCAAACATTTATTAATATTTTCTCTATTTATTTACAGTACAGGAAGGGAGTGTATCAGACAAGTCCCAAAAAAATCATTTGATAGACTTAGGATAAGGAAAGCCAAAGAATGATTTTCAAGGAATGAACTTGGGAGGCATAAGCAATACTGTGGTTACCTGGATGGGTGACAGTGCCCTACAGAAGCAAGGTATGTGGGAGGATTCTGGAACTAAAGAGGAGGTAGGTCTCCCAATGTCAGCCATTGAGACTGTGCACACTCTGACGGAGTGGACTTCAGTTGACAGACATAGCCACCTTGAGACGACCTCTCACGGAAAGCATTAGGGTGCTATTAATAAATATTCCAACCTCCCTCCCTCCACCTGTAGGACTCCTTATGGGCCCCGTCCGAGAGAAGCTGGAGACCACGGGGTCTGCTGGGGTTTGCGTGTGCCTCAGCACCCTACTGCAGAGAGGGGGGACAGTGAAAATGAAACTTGGAAAGGGATTGGGGGGACAAACCAAAGGTATCTGGTCACAGAGTTTCTTCACAAAACAGCTCTCCTTTAAAGCAGAAATTAGCGAGGCCCAAATCAAGAGCTCTCTCAACTTTCAGAGGTGTGAGGAATTCTTTCCAGTTTGAATGAGCTCAGGGAACACCCAGTAAAGGATGTGGCATTTGAGAAGATGGGCCTGAGTTGTGAGTAGAGTAACCTACAGGTCAGCCTCTTCTGGTTCTGAAAGGTCACCTTCTCTTTAGAGGGGGAGGGAGGAGGGTTTTACATACTAGCCTCCCACGACCTGCCATCCTGTTCTGCTTCCCACAGCTTCCGGCTCTGTCTCTGGCATCTGACCACTGTTCCTGTGTAGGAAGTGTCTCCCTCTGCACCGCCACCCACAGAAGGCCAGGCCGGGTAGGTCCCACTTCCCTTCATTAGTCTGGTCCTTTGTTCTTCATAGCAATACTCTGTGTGTGTGTGAATGTGTATAATACTTATATGTTACTGGACAAATAGGGTCCAAAGAGAATCTGGCCACCTGTCACTGTTCAGCCAATATGCAAAGACAAAGTTTGGGTCCAAATCAGCTTTATTTTCAGAAGGCTAATAATTCTGGAGAACAGCAAGAGTAGGCTCTCAATTCTGTTCTGCCTCAGTTATAATTCTAATAATAATTTCTATAATGGGAATACCAGTAAATGAACCTAGAAAATTTTAACTTTATCTGACATAAAACAACATCAAAGTAGTCTTTGCTCTAACAATGCAAAATATTTAAAGGTAATTTTCACTTTAACAAAATGTCTAAGAGAATCATCAAAGAAAACATCGTGTTATCAAAGTAACCTTTACTCTTTACCAATAGCGCAACACCTATCGTCTATGTGTGACTAATTCCTCAAAGTCTCCTAAGATAATCACCCTCACAGTCGCGGTGAAACCTTCGCTAGATGATCACAGGGGGTGTGGGAAAGAATGTGAGCTAAGCAGACTATGTCAGCTGTACTGCTTCTGCTTAGCTTCTCAGACTCCATCTTGCAGAAGCTCCTCTGGCTTTATATGGACAGTTCTGCAGCAATAAAACAAAGTTACAATGTAGGCACACAGATATTTAAGACTCTACACCTTATGTGACTTGTGCCATAATCAGAATGTGCAATCCAGACAGGGAAAGCCCTTCTGGGCTCCCCAATTCCTAGTTATGCTCTCCTGTTTTGGGGTCTACTCCTCATCAGGAGGCTTCTCTTTCTATGCTCCTTCCTGTGACCCATTATTGATTTCAGCGAGCCTCCCTGCCTCCCTGCAGAGACTGATCTTAACTCACTACCTCTGTCCCTCCCTGCCAGCAGAGAGAACATTTACCCAGGTCTGAGTTGCTCCCTTTAAGACAATATATTTTCCAGGGAGAGCCAAAGGTGGGTTTGGCATCCCCCAGTCCCTTAGAGCTCTCCAGGGCTGGCCTGGCCACTCCCCATTCTGTCCTCCTGAGGTCTTCAGACCACAGTGAGTTGCAGCCAGTCTCTACACACCATTCATGGCTTGTTGGAGTGTGGTGGGGTCTCCTTTTAATGCCTCACCTATCAAACACCACCCCACAAACATGCAAACAAACATTAATTATCAGAGATAATATAGTCTCACCCCATAGAATGGAAAAGAAAGATTTTTCAAAGATCCCCACAGTTTTCAAAGCCTCCTTGCTACATGTAATTAACACCTCATGTAATTTGTCTCTAAACAATGGAAGCGTGCCCACCATGTCAAACTGCTGAAAATAGGAAATGGGCCCATTTCCCAGCTTTGTGCTTCTTAAGAACTGTTCTCCTGACTACCCAAACACCTAGCAGAGGCTTTGTAATTACTTTTTGAAAGAGTTACATTAAATTCTTAGCGAAGGGTCATTCTCTTCCCCAGAGTCTCTGAAGAAAGAGAGAAAAGATAGTTTTGTTTTCCTAGGAATATCAGATTTTAAATTGAGAGACAGGAGTTGAACTTGAAGGACAGATATTCAAGGTAGAGAGAAGATTGTGAACATAAGGACAGAGGTTGGAAATAGTGGTCACAACCTATAGTTCAAAATAACTTGTCTAAAAGATGGGAAAACAATTGTGTGTCTTTGTAGGGAGTATAAAATTGGAGGTAATATTTGATATTATTCATGTTTTGGTATACATGGCTGGTTTAAAGCAGGTATCAGCTCTCTGGAAGAGAACTAGAAAATCACTTCTTTTCTTGTTTCAGCTCTTATTCACATTATATTCACACACACACACACACTTGACAGTGGCTTCCCTTCATGACACCACAGTTGATGCCCATAATTCTTCTATCAGTTTCGTTATTAGATGAGTCTTCTGTCCTTTCTCTTACACTCAGCATTGTTTATTTTCAGTTGTTAATTGCATAACCACTTTAAATTCCTCCTCACTTATCCAGGGGCTGCCCTTGTGGCCAGTAGCTTGGTAAATTACATGCTGCTGTTGGGTCTCAAAGGAAGGAGGGGCTGGCACTCCTCCATTGGCTTTTGTTTCTTTTCTGACGCTGAGTAGTCAGTAATCTTACAACCTCCCTGTGTGTCAGTATTCTGAGAAACACAGTCATTAGCTTTCCAAGAATGCTAGTTATTTCAAGAAAGGAATTTGACAGTGTTTCAGAGAGCCCAAGGGGGGCCATCTCCCCACACACGACTCTGGGTCTGTTTGTCTCAGTATCTCCCTCCTCCCCCCAGGACACACCACAGGCTGCCCACCCACCCATCTGGCTGCTGGGCACCCCACACCATGATGGCAGCCTTAGAGGCTGAAGTTAGCTTCAAGGTACCTGGAACTACACACTCCTGTGCCTTCCAGACAACATTCATCTTTGCTACGTGAAATAGGGACCAGCTCTAGTTCCCTCCTGAGATGTTCCCCCTCTCAGGCACACCCTCTGTCCTCCATTCCTACTGACATGTCCTAGCGGTAACTCAATATGCCAATCCATCAGCTTCTCATCTTTCAGACAAGATAGTCGTCTAGTCCTCAACTTAGTGAAGGAAGAAGAGGTCTAAACACTGCTCCCTGCTTCCGTGGTAGTGCCTCTCCTCAGTTTTGGGAGAAAAGAGATCTACTTTTTATAAACATGACATTTTTTCAAAATGCCACCTCCTTTCTCTCTGTGTCAGCCTTCCTTTTATGCCACAGTGGTGTGTAGGGAATAGAGGGACGTGCTGGGCTTTCTGAGTGGTGTTGTCTTGCACATCCTGAAGGAGGAAGATCGACCACACTGCTAGTGACCCTCCCAAGTGAGAGTGCAGGGTATGCACCAAGAAGTCACTGTTAGGGTCGGAAAGTCTTTGTCCTCCCAAATGCATCTGTTAAAGCCTTTCATGAACCAACGTGGGGAAGGAAAAATAACCTGAGTGGGGAAATGGGAAAGACAAGAGACAAAAAATAGGATGGGATTGGGAGGTCTGATGCAGCTGGCACCAAACTGTGTAAACAGCCTTATTTATAAAGTATCTTTAACAAGGTAAATCTTACCACCTGGGGTAAAAATTAACTTTAAGGAGGAAAACCCATTTGCTTGCCCAAAAGTAAGCAAAGTATTCATGGGCTAGGTGACTCCTGGCACATGTAAAGAATGTTGTTAAGGAGGAGAAGCAGTTGGGAGGGGGGTTGTTTCCTGAACATCTCCCCAGGTTGTGAAGGCCCTGCCACCTAACAGCCCATTCCCACAACCCCCATGTGGTGCTAAGAGGAGGTAGGGCCTTTGGGAAGTAATTAGTGTTAGAAGAGGTTGTGAGAGTGAGGCTCCCATAGTAGGATTAGTGCCCTTGCAAGATAAGGAAAAGACACTGGAGCTTTCTGTCTCCCCACATGCACACACAAAGAAGAGGTCATGTGAGCACCCTAACGTCTGTATGCCAAGAGGAGGAATATCACCAAAATCCAACCCTGGCCACTGGCACCACGATCTTGGACTTTCAGTCTCCATAACTGAGAGATGTGAGGAATAAATGGCTGTTGCTTAAGCCACCCAGTCTATGGTATTTTGTTATAGCAATGTGGGCCAGCTATGATGGTGATCAGTTCTGGAATTTTAATGACATTTTATTATGGTTGTGCTCACTTGCCAAAGATGAGTATAGCCCTTGCCTCAAAGGTTCAGATAGAAACTTATGTTGTCACATACTCACCAAGAGAGTAGAAAAAGATCTATCATTTACATAATTGAGGTCTCCAGGAGAGCTCATGCAGGTTCAGAATGATATGAGAGACTGAGGAAAGGAGATTGACTTGTGTTTTAGTGGTGAAAAGGGGATCGGCTTGTGTTTTAGTGGTGGTTGGGGTTTAGGACCAAGGTGGGATTTTCCCCGAGGGGCAGGAGCTTACAGGGTTTGAATCTCCTCCTGGTGCCAAGGAAGAAACACCTGTGATTTCTTTTCTCTTTTCCCATATGTGGAGCATAAGAGACAGAGGGAAGGATGAGACTTTAGAGTTATCAGCAAACATACAAAAAGGAAACCCATTCTTTATTATAGTTATGTAGATATTAGAGAAGACAAAGGTGACGCCATTCTTCAGAGTCTATGGAAAGCTAGACCAGGTTCTAAGAAGTAAAAAGCAAGATGAGATTAAACATGTAAGGTCTTTTAGGAAAAATGTCTATAGGAGAAAAAATAGGGAGGGAGGGAGGTAAGCTAGAAGAGCCACAAGACTACAATGAAAGTTTGATGTTGAGTAAGGACAGAGGAAGAGAAGGTTTAATGGAAACATCCTAGACTTCTGTGTATCCTAAAAATGGTTCAGCAAAGTCTCAGGATGCCTTTACTGACAAAGCCAGTCATCAGAGGAGTCCCTGCTTAGAGGATTATGTCTTCTTAATGTCCCTGCTGCACTCACTTCTGAGCTGGGAATAACCTGTGGGAGGCCCAACGTCTATGTGAGCAGGTGAGCAGATTTCACAGTTCAGCAGCTGAGCCCCTGATCCATGATCCTCAGAAGCTGGAAAACTGTGACATACATTCTCACGGCCACCTCCACCAGGCACACCCGCACACACATGCATGCACACACACACAATCCAAAGTACAACTCTCATTGCTAAAAATAATTTGGAGTTACTTTCCAGGGAAACCGCTTCATAAGTCTAGCATAGAAGCAATAAAATGGCAAAAGAGTTTGATGGTTTTGAAAATGATTTTTTTACTCTTAATCAAAATCAGCATCAAGCCTGACTACCTATTTCGATATTTACTGGGATTGGCTCTGTGTGGCTTTGGCTATTTCAAAGAAGAAAAAAATGAATCTGCACTCAAATGATAAAAGTTGCCATGATTAATTGTATTTCAAGGAATCTGTAAGGTCTGAGGGCAATTCCAAGAAGCAAGTTGAGATACATTCTAAACAATGGTAGCATTATAGGAATAAACATACAACTTTCTAAAGTGACTTCATTCCCATTAACAGTGGAATTTCTGGAGTAACATTAAAAAATTAAAGTAGCTATACTTTATAAATTCCTTTCCTCTCTGTAGTTGCATAAGCATGTGGGTATGTGTGAAGATTATTCACTATGAAGCTAATAAATGGGACCCTTTCAAGGTTCTATGCCTAATTTTGTACTTGATTTTTATACTCTTTTCATCAAAGGGAATTTTCCACATTTTATAACCTTTAGGGTGCACAAACCCTTCCTCCACCCCAAATGTTTGTAGCTGAACGTGTGCATTCCAGTCTGTTCCCTTGTGTGTGTTTCAATAGCTTTCCTTTCCCCCATCCTCAAACTTGGGTACATATGGTTCTCCATATGGGGCAACACTTTCTTTCACTTATGTTTTTAAATGTATTTAGATTGTTGAATACAAATATGTTAAAGGGAATATCTAAAGAAAATGCCTGGTTAGGCAAACCTCTGAACCAGAGGGAAGGATGAAGAAAGAACAGATTTTTTCCTCTCCCAGGAATTCAAGCTTCAAGTTTCTACTGTAGCCAAGTTTGGGAGAAACAATCTCTTTCTCCAAACCACTAGAGGGCATCAGTGTGAAGACAATTGCTAGATTTGGGCAGGGCGCTGGACTCCAGGGAGTAAGGATGGTGACTGTCACATTCCGACGGCCTCCAAGTTCCTTTTGCTTTTCAAAATACATCTTTCTGTAGCCAGAATGTTTCCCCCTGGCTTCAAATCATCCTAGTAACTCCTCCCTGTGTCTCACTCCCTAATAAGTCCACCCACACCTCTCCTCCAGAGTCTCCACTGATGTGACTATCATTTCTGAATGAAAGTTAAAGGATTCCCATTGTTCAGGAGCACAGACCAGAGAGACATGGGAGGCATGAAATCAATGCTGAACTCTCTCAAGAGACCTACATTTAGGCCCCAGATCTTCCACTGGCTGTGTGTTCTTAAGAAAATCACTTTACCTTTCTGATCCTCAGTGCACTTACCTATAAAATGGGAGGTAGAATCCTCTAAAGTTTTATGAGTCTATAAGAAAAGAACTGGATCCCACTAAACATCTTCATTTGAAGAGAAAAAGCCTAGTTCTTTCCTATCACTCACTAAGTAAGCAATAAAAATGAGTAGTTGAAAGCTTTCATCCTAAAATTTGAAAACCAGGGTTCTTTAACATTGTTTATAAACTTCTAGTGAATAAAATTCCAGTTTCCATATAAAGACTTCTTTGGGTTTCCAGTTCAGCACATAAGGACATTGGAAGTTGTCTCAGCTGAACAAACTGAAATAATAACTCTCCTTAGATTAATCAGAAAACTGAGGTCACAGGACAAACTTCTGACCACAAAAATGGAATGGAAAGACAGATACAGAGAATCACAATTTACTGGTGCAAAGCCCCCAGCAGAAATCTCTGTGGAACCAGTGCCAGGTTCCTTTTACCCAGGACATCATGTCTGGCTTGCAACAGCAACAACAACATGACAAGGCATACTGAAAGACAAAAAACATGGTTTGAAGAGAAAGAGCAAACCTCAGAACCAGACTCAAATACAGCAAAGAAGTTGGAATTAGACTGGGAATTAAAAATAATGATGATCAACAATGTTAAGCGTTCTAATGGAAAGAGTGGATGAAATGTAAGAACTGATGGGTAATATAAACAGGGAGAAATGTTTAGAAAAAATCAAAAGGAAATGGTAGAAATCAAAACTACCCTAACGGAAGTGAAACCTGCCTTTGGTGGTCTCATTGGTAAACTGGACTCAATTGAGGAAGAAAACAGGGAACTTAAAGAAATGACAGTAGAAACTTCCAAACCTGAAGTGCAAAGAGAAAAAATGACTAAAAAGGACAGAATATTCAAAACTGTAGGACAGTTACAAATGGTATAACATATGTGTAATGGGAGTACTAATTAAAGACTTCCAGCTTCATCTGTTCATGTGCCACACCACCATCACTCACATCAGCCACACCACCCACATCAGCCACAACACCTACATCAGCCACACCACCCATGCCACCCACATCAGCCATGGCACCCATGCCACCTATACCACCCACATCACCCACATCACCCACACCATCCACATCACCCATATCACCCACACCACTCTGCCCTGAAGAACCCTGAGAATGAACTCAGAAACCATGTTTTTGCTTGTAATTCCTAGTATTGCCAAACTTCATTGAATTATTTAAAAAAATAATTTGTTTAAATTATTAAACAAATAATAATTTAAAACAAATAATTTAAAAATTATATATATAATTTAATAATATAATTTAATATAATAAATATAATATAATTTATATATAATTATAATTTATAATAATAATAATTTATTTATATAATTTATAATTATTATAATATAATAAATATAATATAATTTAATAATATAATATTATATTATATAATACATATATTATAAATTATATATAATTTAAAAAAATAATTTGTTTAAATTATTAAACAAATAATAATTTAAAAAAATAATTTGTTTAAATTATTAAACAAATAATAATTTTAAACAAATAATTTAAAAATATTTGTTTAAAGAAATGAAAGACAGCTCGGCGCCTGTGGCTCAAGCGGCTAAGGCAGCAGCCACATACACCTGAGCTGGCAACTTCAAATCCAGCCCAGGCCAGCCGAACAACAATGATGGCTACAACCAAAAAATAATCAGGGGGTGTGGCAGACATCCTGTAGTCCCAGCTACTTGGGAGGCTGAGGCAGGAGAATCACCTGAGCCCAGGAGTGGGAGGTTACTGTGAGCTGTGACGCCATGGCAATCTACCCAGGGTGACAGTGTGAGGCTCTGTCTCCAAAAAAAAAAGAAAGAAAGAAAGAGCATAAGGAACAGGTGAGCACTTGGGACAAGGGAAAGGGGGTTTACCTAGGGTCTCTGCAACTTCATAGGCCTCATTAAATTGTGTTTAAAGCTGTGTCTACTCTCTCAAGTTTTCTGCCTGAATTTCTTGCTCATTCCTACCTTCCCTCTTGTTTTACTTGAATCCTGATTAAGCCTCTTCAGTAGTATTCTTCTTGAAAGTGACTTTCAAAGCCATCTACTAGGTCACTACTAGTAAAATCATCTGCTACACCTCGCTGACCTTTTGCATTCATATCACCTGCCAAGTCCCTGCAACACTGGGCTATTTGTAGTTATCTAAAATCCTGGACATGCTCTTGCATTCTTATTCTGTTCCCTAAGCCGAGGAAGAGCTCTTTCCACTCTGTGAACTCAGTAACAATATCACACCTCAAGATTCAGCTCACCAGTCACCTCCACCAAGAAGTCTTCCCTGAGAGCCCAGTCCAAGTTACATGTCTCTCCTAGCTCCTTCCCCATAACAGGGTGCACTTCAACTATCTCACTTGCCCCAGACTATTCAGGCTCCCCTGGTAGCCTTCAGATGCCTGGGAGGCAGGAATTGAATGCCATTTTCTAAGCCTATTTTCTAGTATAGCATATGGAACAAAGTTTGTTACATGAATCAAAGTATTAGAGTTCATAACATCTAAAAAAAATCACAAAAATAAGTTGAGGGGGAAAAAGTAATGTGGGTCATCAGGGAGAAGAAAAGGTAAGGTTGAAGAAAAAGCTGGGAAAGATAAAAAGGTGTGAAAATTCTAGGTACTGATTTAAACATAAAAACTGGATCCACATTCCAGTCCTGACAATTCTGACAATTAAGGACATACATTTTAAGACATGCTTTTTCATTTTCACATCATGCTGTTCTCCTTCTTCTGATGCAGTTACAGTTTGGGGTCATGTCCACATCCAGTATCGCATCAGTAAGGAATGTACTTGGTTGTGGATAACACTCAGAGCATTGTGGCTTTTCAGTGGTCAAGGGCTGATGTATTTGCTTTATGTTGTCAACCCAGACACAAGCTCTTTTTTATTTTTCTGTTTTCCATTTCTGGTTAGTATTTTTTTTTTATGATCTCAAGATAGCTGCTGCACCTATATCAATGTTTCAGGCAGGAAAAAAGGAAGGAAGGAAGGAGCAAAGAGAGAGGAAAATAAAATTAAATAAAAATTTTTCCAGGAGCCCTTAGGGCACGCCTCATTAGTAGTCACCATCTGACCGTCTTTAACTGGAAAGCAGGCTGGCCTCGCACGGGTTTTAAACCCACACACTGTTACCTGGGCAAAATCCAGGTGTTCATAGTAAGGAAGAAAGGGGTGTAGAAATTAGTGAAATACCCAACAGCATCTGTCACGGGTGCTTTTACTATCATTATTATGTGAATAATGATAATTGCTTAACCAGTAGTAGATCATGAATATTTTCTTTCTTGTACATCTTAGCCTGGAGCCAATGCTTGTCTTATTCTTTTTCATGTAATTTATGTGGGTTTTTATTTGTTTGTTTCTTGAACCTGTGGCTAACTTTTTTCATAAATACCAAAAGCCCTATAAGATATCTGTCAATGTAAGTGCTGTGTGTTTAAATCTGTCATATACAGAGAGTGCCCAAAAGTGTATACATATCTTAAGAAAGGAAAAAAGCTATTAAAATGTACTACATAAGTCACATTTGACTTCTGCAGTTATAAGAGATATAAGAGTCATGGTAGCAAATGGTTCCCATATACATTGGGCACTACAATTTTAATACAGTGTCTTCCTTTCTTAAAATGTGTATACTTCTGGGAGGCACCCTCCATATTCCATCATTTCAAACCTTTTTCAGGGACATCTCTATGAGAGCCGCCACCCTTCTCTCCAGTGTAAACTAGTTACTGTCTAGCTGCCAGCCTGCCAGCCTGGGACTTATCTTTGTCACCATCCCAGACGTCCCCTTGAACCTTTCCTCTACAGTCCCAAGTCCTCTATCTTTTTCTTGAATTCCTACCAAAATCAAGTTGGAGCACATCCTTACATTGCTTTCTGGGAGGAAAAAAAAATTAGCTAATTTTTTTTAAATACATACACATCTGCGTTTCTACACTCTTAATTGAAAATTTGGCTTTCTAGGTTAAAAAATATTTCTCTATCATCTTGGCACCATTCTTTTCTAGCTCTTGCTCTTTGGGAGTCTAAGGCCACTCTGATTACTGATCCTTTGTTTGTGACCCATTTCTCACTTCATCTTATATGTTTCTAGCATCTGTATTAGTCAGGATTCTCTGGAGAAACAGAAGCAATAGGATATATCAAAAGATATGTGTAAAAGGAGATTTATTTTGGGAATGGATCACTCTATTATGAAGGCCAAGAAGTCCTTCATAAAGGCAAGCTGGAGAGCCAGAAAAGCCAGTGGGATAATTTAGACATAACTTGAAGCCCGAACACCAGTAGCCCCATTGTCCCATGGCAGGAACAGATAGACGTCCCAGCTCAAGGGGAGGGAGAGAGGAGTTCGCCTTTCCTCTGCCTTTTGGCTCTATTAGACCCTCAAAGGACTGGGCGGTGCCTACCTACATGGGTGAAGTGGGTCTTCTTTACTCAGTCCACTGATTCAAATGCTTATGTGTTCCAGATACAACCTCACAGACACCCTCAGAAATAATGTTTGCCAGCTATCTGGGCATCCCTTATCCCAGTCAAGTTGACACAGAAGACTACCCATTGCAGGGTGCTCTCCTTCTCCCAGTGTTCTGAAATTTTACTGTTGGTTGTACTGACATGAGCATTTTTATCAAGCAGTGTAATGGTAGTGTACTACCAAGCAGTGTACTTGGTAAATCCTTTTAACAGGAACCTCTGGTCTTATTATATTTGTAATTTCCAGAAGCTGTTTCTTGTTCTCTGCTTGAGCCCCCTGCCTTCATAAACAGCGTCCTATACTTATTACACAGATACACTATATTTTGTCACTAAAGTCATTAAAACACTAAATAATCAGTTGAAAGCTATCTCGCTGGAAGGGATGGATTCCATTATATGGCCAACAAGTACCCAAGTTGACTACCTTTCTGAACTCCAGTGTCAGAGGATACAGGTCTTTTCTTTGGATGTGCGTAGCTCTTCCAGCCTAGCACCCAGACTTCTGAAGCTTGTAAGAGAAATTCTCATCATTCAAAATATGGGCTTTCCCCTAATTCTTCTGTTTCCAGTCCTCAGTTTCACACTGGTCCTACTCTATGCTTAATGTATCTTAGTTTAAAGGCTCTCTGGATCAATGTTTTAAAGCATTTGTCTCTTTCTGTATAGTAACAATAATTCCCTGACTATGTGATTGTGGTGGGCAGAGTAGAGACTTGCTACTTCCTATACAGGCTTTCAAGTAACTCTCTGCTTATCAGCCTTACCCGACTTCTGACCTTGGCTTTGGCTACTTCCATGGCTTTCCAGGGTTCCACCAGGCACAGTAGTTTACTTCTTATCACTGCCCTCTCTCCTGTAAGTGAGCTTGGCCTTTCTTCCTTTGCTGAGGAATTTAACATTCACTCATCACCTTTCTTTTCTCTACCTATTATGCTTTGAAAAGCATAATACCTTTTTAGAAATCTACTGCATTCATCAAAAAAAAAAAAAATGGAATCTAGATTTTAGTTTCTCTTGGTTGTTTTGGAATAATTTTAAGAGACAGACACCCAAACATCCTTTCTCGGTAATCTTTAAAACTGGATGCCTCGTTTTGTTTTGAAGCAAGTTACAATTCACAGCTAGTATCTAACTGATGCAAACTTTTACCTGGAGAATAATGTTGCATCAAAATATAGACCAACAAAATATTTTATATTCACGGAGAAGTTGACAGAATTAGAAGGGTGGCAGGAAACTTATACCTCTCTAAGTCTTTGACAGATCAATAGCACAAAATAAAAAGGCTGATGATATGAATTTTATAATTAACTGGTTTATTTAAAACATATATTTTAAACTCTGTACTTCACAGAGAATGAAAAGGAATAAAGCACAAAGCCCAGAAAATATATCCAAAAATATATGAGAATGTGTTTCAGGATGCAGTTGGCATTTCAGATCAGTAGGTAAAGGGAAGATTATTTAACAAATGGTGTTGGGAAAACTGGCAAATAATTTGGAAGTAAAGAGAAAGAAACTAATAATTTCCGTCTTCTATTGATTGCTGCCAATTCTTGGCAGAGAGCTTGAGTACTTGGGGTTTTCCCAAAGAGTCCTTGTTCCCAGGCCTTTTGCATGCTATCAGAAGCTACTCTCTAGGAACTCCAGAAAATAATCAGCATTAAGCTATTTGGCTTTATTTGGTGATTTAAATGGCAGTACTATTTTGAACGCCACGAAGTCTTCATAGTTTAGCCTCTTCGTCCCCTGTACTTCCCGGCATGAAACTGAATATAGGTTTCTTTTACCGCGGGGTTAAGAGAGGGTGAGCACATGGGCAGACAAGGTCAGGAAGGCTACCATCGTTGACAGAGGTGACTGTCTAGAGTCACACGTTCATGAAGCTCCCTAATGCTGAGAACCCTCACAAGGCTCCCCTTTCAGATTTCCCATTGCCTCTCAATGAACCCAGCTCTGAAAGGACCTTCCCAGTATTCTGGACTCTTTCCGCACACTTCTGCACTCCCCCCATCCAGAACGGATATTAAAACTCCTTAACAACTGTTATATGTAATTTGTATCATGGGCACCTGCCAAGCAGAACGATACAGTATCAGTCTATGGAGAAACTTGGTATAATTAACCCCTATACACCTGTGCTTAGCAGGTGAACATCAGTCCTCCCTCTACCAAAGGTAGTCTCCCTACAAGTATCTTAAGAGTCTTCCCCAGAAATTTTACTTTGCTGGAGGAGTTACATATTCCCTCTCATTTTTAAAAATCTCCTTTATCTCTTTTCACTTATTCCATTCTTTAGGAGGCTCTGGAGTTCTCTGGCCAAACTGTGTAAGGATTTCAAAGGCCACTGTCAGTTTTTCCTCAGAACATAAGTCTACCCACCCTTCCCTTTCCTGGCATGCTACCTGCCTGATAAATGATTTTCCTGGTTTGATTTGCCATGAAAGTCTCTTGAGCAAATACATTTCCTGAGTGGAGCATAAGTGGGGACAGATGCATCCATTGGCAAACTAGGGAGTGATATGATTGAGTGTCATCGTCTGCTTGCTGTGTCCCTTCAAAATTATTCATTGAAATCTAATCCCTAATCTGTTAGTATTAAGAGATGGGATCTTCAAGAGGTGACTGTGCCATGAGGGTGGGGCCTTCACAAACGAGAGCAGTGCCCTTATAAAAGAAACCTACCCACAAGAGCTTGTTTACCCCTCTGCCTTGTAAGGCACTTATATTAGGCACTTATAGTAGGAACAGGACATTGGCTGACATCAGATCTGTTGGCATCTTGATTGTGGAGTTCCCAGCCTCCAGAACTGTGAAAAATAAATTTCTTGTGTTTATAAGTTAGCAACCCAGATAGACTAAGGCACTAAAAGGCCCCAAATGGTTCACCCATTTGGGGAGTATCTTTCCTTTGATTTTCATATGATGGAACTCTTGGTGAACAGGACTTTCTCTCTTTTCAGCTACTCAAAATTTGCCTTCCATTTGATGTTCCTTTATACTCTAAACTAAGAAGCAGCTAGATCTGTTGTTTTCTGAGGGTTGAAGAGCGAAGACAATGAAAGTATGGAGCATCCCAAAGGAGAATTAGAATCCAACACTGAAGGTGGCTAATAATATCCTTTCAACCCAAATTTCACTGGCCAGAATGTGATAGCATGTCTTCCCACCGCTACAAGAAAGATTGGGAATGGAATTTGGATTGTGGTCAAAAGGAAGAAATGGGTTTTGTGAGCATCTAACCAGTCTCTGTCTCACCATATAATCCCCATCCTGCTGGCACATGCTCTCCATTGGTGACCAATATGTAATATTTCTGTTTTTCCTTTTTATGTACAAGGGCATTTTTATTGCCACATTTTCCTCTTAGGATAGTTGTTCTTCTTAAATCTTGCTATGCATTTGAATTACCTGAAGGAGCTTATTAAATTGCATATTTCCGGTACCACTTCTGAGAATCCTAATTCAGTTGGTCCAAGTGGGGTCAGTGCATCTGTGTTTTTAACAAGCAATCAAATTGATTCTGACACAGGGGATTCTGCAACTTACAGAAACACTGCTTTAGAAGTTTAAAGTTATTAAAGCAAGGCAGATGAAATTGAACTCTTCAGAGAGAAATATTTTTAAAGATAGGAAAAATGGAAACAGGAGGCTGGATTTTGCTTGAAGGGTTAGAAGTCAAATGGGGAAAAGAGTTTGTCTACATCCTTGAAGAAAACATGTAAACATGTTAAATGTGCCTGGATACAGCCCCAACAGGGACCACTGTGGTTTTCTGTTATGATGTTTATAATTTAGTTTTAAGTGTAACCTCAATTCTAAGGCACACCTTGCCTTAGAATTTGTTTCAGATTTTAACATTTCTGATACCTCAATGTATCTTACAGTTAATGGTATAATAAAATTATATTTGAAAATATTTTCCTCCCAGAGATACAGAAAATAATAGTCCTAAAACCTTTGCATCCTAGATTCATAAAAGAGGGTACTTTAGCATAAGTAGTATTAGTTATGCTTGATTTTACCATAGTTGTACTCAATCACTTTAATCAAGAATTCGCACTACAGCAACGATGAGCTAGCAGTCTGTTTTAAAAGCCCACCTGCCAGAAAGGGATGTTAGAAGGCTTCAGTTGTCTTTATCTGTGATCACCATCTTTGATCAATACTAATTAGCATCACAAGTGCTAGAAATAGATTTTCCTTGGTGAAATAATGGTATTCAACAGCTGTGAATTGTGGGGAGAGATAAGATGGCTGACAGAGACACCAGATGCCAGATCATCAGAAAGAAGGAAAAGTTTTAGATAAACAGGAAAACAAACAATCTCAGGTCAGTGTAATTCCAAGGGAGAAGTGCCAGAACCTACAAGATTTGGGGGCAAAACACGATTGTAAGAGGGTCTTTTCCTAACAAATGCAACCAGTGTAACATGGTTTCTTGTGTCCTCAATGAATCCCCAACAATAAAAAAAAAAAAAAAAAAGAATTCCAGGAAAGAAGCTGTGAAGCAGAATAAGAATGTGCAAGTTACCGGTAAAGGATAACTCCTAAGAGGTTTGGAATGTAGCAAAAAGGGCAGGTAGAGAGGTTTGCTTCTCCTTCCCTCACATCTCCAGCAGTCAGCAGGCTTTCGAGCTGCTGGAGAGACTTTCTACCCTCATGAACCCAAAAACTGCTGCCACCAATGAACCGGGAGTTTCTTGAAGAGAAAACACCAGCTTGAAGCCTACGTGGGGCACTTATTACCAAAGACCTAGGCTGGAATGGCAGGCACCATATTGCATCTCCTTGCATGCCTTTGTATTCCCCAGGGGCTTCAGCCCCTCAGTTTTCACCTTCTTCATTCCCACACAAACATTTCCCCACTCTGGCCCAGACTGCAGGAGCCATCGGAGTCCAGTGGGTCCCCAGGGGACTGAGTAACCCCAGAGACTGGACATTCTTACAGGTTGCCTCCTGGAGAGAAAGACAGAGATGACCAGAGTGCTAGCTCGCCTCCATACAGACACCATCCCTCCCCTTCCCTACCCACAGCTGCTGAGAGAGATGAATGAGCCAAGGCTGTCGGGATCTGCAGTTTTGCCCCTGTTGGTGCATACACCATACCAGGGCTTCCACAGAGAGAGATGCTCAAATCTTTCCTCTTAAAGAAAGAGGGCTGAGGGTTGCTTGGACTATGAGCTCCCTGCTCATCAGCCCTCCCTGATGCTGTTTGCACAACTGCTCCATCACAGCAGGGCATACCCTGGAGCAAAGGGGCATCAAACCTTCTTGAGTACCCCACAGGCAACTCGGGACCAGCACACTTCTCCCTGCCCACAGGGAGGGATTAATCTTCAGGGACCTGGGGACAGGCCTGCAGGCCAAATCCTATACTCCAGGGACTCAGTCACATTGCTGGGGGCAGGGAAGGGAGACTTGTGAAGTGATCTCAGGAGCCAAAGAAACCCACATAGGAAGAACGGAAAAGAGAGAGAAGTGTCTCTCAGCTCCAGCTTATGGAGGAAAGCTGTGCTCTCAGCCTGGACAGGAAAGTTCCCAGCCCACAGTGACATTGTTGGGCATCTCCTGCTGGCTGGCAGATGCCAGAAGGCGACCTTGGAGCAGGGGAAGGAAGGGAAAAGTGAAATTCCCACTTTTTTTTCTTTTTCTTAGAGTCTCAAGCTGTTGCCTGGGTAGAGTGCTGAGGTGTCATAGCTCACAGCAACTTCAAACTCTTGGGCTCAAGTAATCCTCTTTCCTCAGTTTTTTCTCTTTCTGGTAGAGATGAGGTCTCACTTTTGCTCAGGTTGGTCTCAAACTCGTGAGCTCAAGCAGTCCATCCGCCTCAACCTCCCAGAGTACTAGGATTACAGGCATGAGCCACCAGAACTCCTTCTTGACAGTCAGATTATGAATCTCAGAAGGCCCCTCTGCCACAAGCAGACTTTCTGGCTGGGTGGGGCCACTTCAGCATCTCCCCACCCCTGGGCAATTTTCCCCAGAAGCTAGAAGCAGACCTTTGTCTCCTGTGAAACAGCTTTTGTGGAGCCTGAAGGCAGGTTCACCCAACTCAGCCCTGCCCAGCCAATTCCCCACCTGCCTCTGCTGTGATAGAGAACAAGGGCTCACCTGGAAGTTTCAGGGCCCAGGCAGCATTTGAGCATCTCTCCTCACCAGCTAAAGCTAGTCACCAGTCCCTAAATAACAATGAAGATTTTTCCTTCTGGCTAGTCCCACCTACTAACAGGGAGGTCAACTTGTATAGCTCTTAACATTTACTGACTCAATAACACAGGATGTGATTGAGTCTTACTCACAAGCACCATCTTCTGTCTCAGAGATTAAACTGGACATGCCAATACAATTCTTACTGTTAAGAAGACTACAGTGCTGGGGAAAGAAACAAGATTCAATGATCTCCATCCTCCCTCACCAAAGAGGGACAGGGAATCTGCCCACATACGTAGCTCACCACTACTGAAGCCTACAAATAATTAGCAACTGAGACAATCACCACACTAAAAATGTCTATGACCAAGGCATCCCTATAGAACCCAAATCAACATTAAAGCACCCACAAGCACAGCCCAAATTTCTTATCCAACATACACTACAGACATTCTTTTATAAGTGTGTGTGTGTGGGGGGGGAGCTCCATCTAAACAAACAAACAAACAAAAAAATCCCAAAGTAAGAAGTGACTCCTGACCCAGATGAGAAGGAATTGTTGCAGGAAGACAAGGCCCAACGGAGAGAAAGAGCACCCAAACACCACGTGTATAAGAGGAAGGGCTTTATTCACCAGCTGGGAGCTTATGGCATAGAATTCCAAATGGCTCCCCATCTGGCTTGATCTTTCCCTTTTTATCAACACTCCACAGGTACCCTTCTCATTTGGCCAGTTTGAATCAAGCGGGAGATGCTAGTCCAGCCCCTACAGAACTATAGGATTTCACAGAACTTGGAAATTTCTAAGTTCCAGGAAGTTAAGTTTACAAATTCCTGAGGGCTGAGTCACCATGGAGAGGCCCCTGCAAATGTATCCTTGTGGTCTCCTTGACAAGACCTGTTCTCCCAGACCTCACCCTTCTTGGGTATCCTCTCTTGTTATCAGTGAAAGAACTCCAGAAGTATGAAAAATCAGAGCAAGAACACTCCCTAAAAGGAATGCCAACTCTCTGGCAATGGATACCAATCAAAATGAAAATATTGAAATGATAAATAAAGAATTCCTAATGTTATAAAGAAGCTCAATGAAATCCAAGAGAAAATGGAAAACTAACTCAAAAAAACCAGAAAAACAATTTAGGAAATGGATGAAAAATTCATTAAAGAGATCAACATATTAAAAAAAATAGAACTTCTGAGAATGAAAAATTCACTTAAGGAAATACAAAACACAGTGGAAAGTTTTCATAGGCTAGACCAGACAGAAGAAAGACTCTCTGAGATTAAAAACAACTCTTTAGAATTAAATCAATCTAAAAACAAACAAACAGAGAATTAAGAGGAATGACCAAAGTGTAAAAGAAATGAGGTTATGTAAAATGGCCACCTATAAGAATCATAGACATCCCTGAGGGTAAAGAGGAAAATGCACAAGGGTTGGAAAACCTATTTGAGGTTATAATTGAGGAAAACTTCCATGGTCTTGTAAGAGATTTAGACATACAAGTACAAGAAGCTAACAAACACCTCTTCATTGCAAAGATGCACTCACTAAGACATGCGGTCATCAGAATGGCAATATTCAACACAATTCAACACAAATGAGAAACTCCTGTGAGCTATGAGGTGAAAACATCAAGTAACTTCCAAAAGAGACCCCATGGGAACTCCATTGTCAGTCTTAAACAGAATAAGTGCCAGCATAGCATTTTGTATCCTGAAAAACTATGCTCCACAAATGAGGAAGAAATAAAGGCTTTTCCAGACAAGCAAACACTGAAGGAATTTGTCAAAAACAGACCTGCCCTGCAGAAAATATTCAGAATGGCATTATACATGGATCAGCACAATAGTCACACACCAGTGTAAAGCTACTCAAAAGCTAAAGCCCAGAGCTCATATAAAACAATAGCACAAGAGGTAAAACAAACAATAAGGTACTACCCAATAGGGTGAACAGAACCACATATCAATTCTATCAATCAAAGTGAATGATTCGAATGCCCCACTGAAGAGACATAAGCTGCCTGAATGGATGAAAAAATATAACCCAAGTATCTGGCCTTCTCTAGGAAACACATCTAACTCATAAGGACTCATACAGACACAAGGTGACGGGAGAAAAAAAAATATTTCACACAAATGGAAACCAAAAGAAAGCTGGTGTAGCCATTCTCATATCAGTTAAAATTGACTTTAAATCAACAATAGTAAAGAAAGGCAAAGGTGCTTATCATATAATGGCAAAAGGAGGGATTCAAAAAATATATATAATCATTTAAATATTTTTGCACCTAACACAAGACCCAGCCAGATTCATAAAGCAAACCTTACTAGATCTAAGCAAAGAGATAAATAGCAACATTATAATTGCTGGGAACTTCAACACCTCATTGACAGATTTGGATGGATTATACTGAACTTAAGCAAGACTCTAGAACAAATGAGCCTAATATCCATTTACAGAACATTTCACTCCCACACTACCAAATAAATATTCTTCTTATTAGCAGATAGAACTTTCTCCAAGACAGGTCATATCTTAGGCCATAAAACTTGTCTCAACAAATTCAAAAAAATAGAAATTAGATCACAGTGTAATAAAACTAGAAATGAACTCCTTGAGAAACGTTCAACTTTACACAGAGTCACAGAAATTAAGCAACCTGCTCATGAACTATTGTTGGGTCAATAATGAAGTTAAGATGGGAATCAAAAGATTCCTTGAACTGAATGACAAAGGAGATGCAAGCCATCAAAATCTGTGGGATGCAGCAAAAACAGTTCCAGAAGAACATTATAGCCATAAATCAAGAGAAAAAGATCACAAATCAAGAATCTAATGAATTGTCTCAAGGAACTAGACAAGAAAAAGCAAACCAAACCCAAAGCTAGCAGAAGAAAAGAAATTAAGGTCAGGGCAAAACTAAGTGAAGTGGAAAACAAATAATACCAAGCACTAATGAAACAAAAAGTTGATTCTTTGAAAAGATAAACAAAATTGATAGACCTTTTGCTGAACTAACCAGTAATAGAAAAGAAAGTATCCAAATAAGCTCAATTGGAGATGAAAAAGAAGATGTTACTACTGATACCACAGAAATATAAAATATTATCTGTGAATACTATGAAAACTTTTACACACCATGGACAAAGTTTTGGAAGTATACAGCCTCTCAATCAGGAAGAAATAGCTCTTGAACAGACAAATAACAACCAATGAGATTGAAGCAGTAATAAAAACAAAAAAGCTTCCAACAAGGAAAAGCCCTGGACCAGATTCACAGTTAAATTTCAACAGACCTACAAAGACGAACTGGTACCCATATTGCAGAAATTATTCTATACCACCAAGAAGGAGGGAATCCTTCCCAACTCATGAAGGATGGTACCAGGTATTCTATGAAGCTAGGTACCTGGTCAGGACAAAATAATAAAAGAAAACTATAGCCCAAAATCACTTATGAATATTAGATGCAAAAATCCTCAATAAATGACTAGAAAATCAAATTCCACAGCACATTAAAAAAAAATAATCTACCATGACCAAGGGGACTTCATCTTAGGGATGCAAGGGTAGTTCAGCATACATAAATCAATAAATGTGATTCACCACATAAACAAGCAAAACCAAAGTCCATATGATCATCTCAATAGATGTATAGAACTTATTTGATGAAATTCAGGACCCTTTCATGATAAAAAGCTCAACAAACTAGGCATACAGGGAACATATCTTAAAATTGTAAAAGCCATATTAAGCAAACTCATAACCAACATCATACTGAATGGGAGAAAGTTGAAAGAATTCCCATCATGAGCTAGAACAAGGTAAGGATTCCCACTGTTACCACTTCTATTCAACATAGTGCTGGAAATCCTAGCCAGTGAAATCAGGAAAGATAAAGAAATAAAGAATATCTAAATCAGAAAATAGGAGGTCAAACTATCACTTTTTGCTGATGATATGATCTATCTAGAAAATTCCTAAAGACTCCACCAACAGACTCCTGTAATTGATAAATAAATTCAGCAAAGTCTCAGATTATAAATTAATGCACACAAATTGGTAGCATTCCTATATACCAATAACAATGAAGCTGGTAATCAAATCAGAGACTCAATGCCATTCACAATAGCCACAAAGAAAATAAAATACCTAGAAACATACTTAACCAATGAGGTGAAAGATCTCTGCAAAGAGATTTAGGAAACACTGATGAAGAAATTGCTTAAGACACAAATAGAAAAGCATATCATATTCACAGATTGGTAGAATCAACATTGTTAAAATGTCTACATTGCCCAAAGTCATTTAAAGATTCCATGCAATCCTCCTCAAAACACAAACATCATATTTCACAGATCTAGAAAAAATAATTCTGCACTTCATTTTGAAAAGATCTCAAATAGCCAAAGCAATCTTCAGCAAAAAGAATAAATCTGGAGGCATCATATTATCAGACTTCAAAGTATACTACTAGGATATAGTACCCCAAACAGCATGGTATTGGCACAAAAATAGAGTCATAGACCAATGGAACAGAACAGAGAACTAAGATATAAAAACCACCCATACATCCAACTGATCTTTGACAAAGCAGACAATAATATACACTGGGGAAAAGAGAAAGGATGTGGTATCCTATAATAATAAAAGACAAGGTCAGAGGGAAGTTACCCTTTCTGATCTGGTCTTTCCAACATGGTGGTGTCATTAAACAAGTTTCAGACAAAATTCCACCAAATGTACAGAGACTGTTAATAAGAAGATGCAGTCACAAGCTTCCTGTGGTTGTTTGCTTTTTCACACCCTTAAGTACCCCTACCAGTCCTTTGTCTGAAAGGCTTACAATGCAATTAGGTTCTTAAGGCTGTCCTTGGAGTAGGACTCAAGGTAGTAGGCACTTCCATAATGGAGGTATAAACTGCCATACTTGGCTGTTTTATGTCATATCTATACAGAGCAAAGGGTCCTATTAAACACTCCTAACCAGTCATAAAACTTCAATACTACTGATCAAATCTACTTCAATCAAAACTTATTCTAACATTCCTTACCCTGACTAATCAACCTGAAGGTACTTTCCTCTATCAGGACATTTCACATACTTATTGACAAAGTCCAAGATGTGGGTTTATATTAGTTTGTTCTTACATATATCACATTGATTGTACTGAAGGATTTGAAAGTAAAATTACCACAAATAGAGTACCTCAATGATATATTGATTATACATGCAAATGATGGCAGTAAGCTATTGAGAACAATGTTATAGAAAAATAAATTGATGTTTGTTGATTCTGAATGAGGTTCACAATATGTGGATAAAAATCAAGGTTGTTTATAAAGTTCATGTGCAGACACCTTGTATATATATTATATTAGTCTCCAAGTTTCTTTGGGGACATATCTTTTTCTCTTGAGGGGAAAATTAGGAGTGGAATGGGTAGGTCTCATTGATAAGTTTATGTTTAACCTTTTAAAAACTGACAAACTATTTTTCAAGTGATCCCACAATTGTATGTTCCCACCAGCACTAGTATCGTATCAGGGTTTCAGCTTTTCCACCACCTCCCCCTGCACTTGGTATGATCAATACATTGGATTTTAGCTGTTCTAATAGGTATAGAATATCTATGTCTCATTGTAGCTTTAATCGTGTTACCCTAATGACCACTTGTGATGAGAATTATTCCATGTGTTCACTAACTATTCTTTTATCTTCTTTGATGAAATGTCTATTTAATTCTCCTGCCTGTTTTTTATTGGATTGTCTGTTATAGAAGCTCATTAGATTTTTACATACAAATCCTTTTCAGATATGTAATTTGTAAATATTTTCCCTCATTCTGTGATTTTTTAAAAAAAATTCTTAATAGTTTCTTTTCAAACTGAAGTTTTCAATTTTGATAAAGTTCAATGTATTAATTTTTTATGGATTATTCTATTGATGTCAAATTTAGTCATAAGATTTTCTCCTATATTTTGTTTCTTTTATAGTTTT
Source organism: Arctocebus calabarensis (assembly GCA_963573935.1). Lineage (NCBI taxonomy): Eukaryota > Metazoa > Chordata > Mammalia > Primates > Lorisidae > Arctocebus > Arctocebus calabarensis. The sequence continues at coordinate 27,501 of CAUYON010013836.1, forward strand.
ATCTCTTACATTTAGGACTGTAATCCATTTTTAGTTGATTTTCACATATGATATGAGTTAAGCATCTAACTTCATCTTTTAAAAAAAGTATTGATATCCGATCATCTCAGCACATTTGCTGAAAGAACCATACTGTTTTGAAAAAATGTGATAAAATAAACATAACATAAAATTCACAATTTTAGCCATTTTTAAGTGAATAGTCTAGTGGCTTCATGTGCAGCAGTCCTCGGCCTTTTTGGTACCAGGGACTAGTTTTATGGAAGGCAATTTTTTCATGGGGCAGGGCGCAGCTTCAGGATCATTCAAGGATGTCAAATCTCCACTTCAGATTATCAGGCATCAGATTCTCATAAGGAGCGTGCAACCTGGATCTTTCTTTTTTTTTGGTAGAGACAGAGTCTCACTTTACTGCCCTCAGTAAAGTGCTGTGGTATCACACAGCTCACAGCAACCTCCAACTCCTGGGTTTAGGCGATTCTCTTGCCTCAGCCTCCCAAGTAGCTGGGACTACAGGTGCCGGCCACAATGCCCAGCTATTTTTCTGTTTTGCAGTTCAGCCGAGGTTGGGTTTGAACCCACCACCTTTGGTATATGGGGTTGGAGCCCTACTCACTGAGCTACAGGCACCGCCCCAACCTGGATCTTTCACAGGTGCAGTTAATAGTAGGGTTTGGCTCCCATGAGAATCTGCTGATGCAACAGGGGGCGGAGTCCAAGTGGTGATGCAAGTGATGAGGAGCAGCTGTAAATACAGATGACGCTCCACTTGCTTAACCTCTGCGCACCTCCTGCTGTGTGGCTGGTTTCTAACAGACCAAAGAGTGGTACCAGCCCATGGCCCAGGGATTAGGGACTTCAGATAAAGTGCATTCACATTGCCCCATTATAAGGCCCATCCATCTCTAGAACATTTTTTATTTTCCCAAACTGAACCTCTTTAGCAATTAGCCAATAACTGTCCATTACCTCTTCTCCAAGCCCCTGGAAACTACAGTTTGAATTTCTGTCTTTGTTATGGGTTGAATTGTTTCCCCTCTCCATATTCACATGTTGAAGTCACAAATTTTAGTACTTCATAATAAAGCCATATTTGAAAATAAAGTCTTTAAACAGATTATTAAGTTAAAATGAGCCTTTTAGGGCAAGGTTCTAATCAAATATAACATGTCCTCACAGTCGGAGGAAAAGACACCAAGGCTGCTCAGGCAGAGAGGAAAAGTCCAGGTGAGGACATGGCAGCAAGGTGGCTGGGTGTCCGCAAGCCAAGGAGAGTGACTCCAGGAGAAACCAAACCAGTCAACACCTTGATCTTGGTCTTCCAGAATGCACACCTACAAAACAATAAACTTATGTGGCTTAAGTCACCCAGTCTGTGCTATTTTGTTATGGCGACCCTAGAAAACTCATATTATCTCTAAGAATTTGTCTTCTCTAAGTAACTCCCACAACTGGAATCGAGCAGTATTTGTCCTTCAACTGACTGGCTTGTTTCACTCAGCAATATCCTCAAGGTTTGTTCACATTATAGCACCTGTCAAAATGTCCTTTCTCTTTAAGGTAGAATAATATTACATTTTATTTGTGATACTGTGAAATATACATTTGATTTTCTTCTGTTTCCCGGAATACAGTTCCTAAAAACTTGGAATCTCTGTAGAGAATAAAAGTGTCATTTGTGTGCATGCTAAAGAGGTGACTGGTGGCTGGGGGGGAGGGACTTGATAGGTTCAGGATGGGGGCTCATGACTGGAAAGATCAAATTACTTCTCTTCAGGAAGGGGAGAAGGGCTGAAGTTTAAGTTGATTACCAATGGCCCAAGGTTTAATTAATTGAGACTATGTGATGAAACTTTTTAAAAAACCCCAATGAGAAAGAATTGAGAGAGCTTCCAGAAAGATGACCACATGGAGGTGCCTGGAGGGTGGTGTATTCGAACTGAACTGAATTAAAGGAAACTCAGCTGGTGTCCGCTGGAGAATTGCTTGGTGTGTGGGGAGACAAACTCCTATACATCTGGTATCCAAAATGTTGTGTTGAGAGTAGGAAAGGCACTTTTTTTTCTTTTCTATTTGATATAATATGTATGCCTCACATTTTGTTTATTCATTCATCTGTCAATGGACACTTGCATTGCTTCCAACTTTTGGCTATTGTGGATTATGCTGCTGTGAACATGATTACAAAAATATCTGTTCAAGTCCCTCCTTTCAAGTTTTGGGAATATACCCAGAAGTAGAATTGCCAGATCATATGATAATTCGATTTTTAATGTTTTGAGGAACTTCTATGCTGCTTTCTATAGTGAACATACCATCTTACATTCCCACCAGCAGTGCATAGGGAGTCCAAATTTTCCACAACTTTGCCAATACTTGCTGTTTCTTTTAATAATAGTCATCCTGATAGTTATGGTAATAAAACCATCCTTTTTGACTCCCTCCTGCTTAAAACCATTTTTTTCTTCAGAAGGCTTCTGGAATTCCACATGTTCCCTCCTACCAGGCTGGCCATTCATTCCCAGTCTCTTCTGCTGCTGTATCCTCCTCTTCTTCCTGTTCTAACACATCAGACCTCTTCTATTCTCTTACAGAGAACACCATAAAGATTTATTTTATTATTATTATTATTATTATTGTGTGTGTGTGTGGAGACAGAGTCTCACTTTATCACCCTCGGTAGAGTGCCATGGTGTCACACAGCTCACAGCAACCTCCAATCCTGTGCTTAGGCGATTCTATCGCCTCAGCCTCCCAAGTGGATGGGACTACAGGTGCCCACCACTACGCCCAGCTATTTTTTGTTTCAGTTTGGCTGAGACTAGGTTTGAACCTGCCACCCTCGGTATAGGGAGCTGGCGCCCTACTCACTGAGCCAAAGATGCCGTCCCATAAAGATTTTTTAAATTAAAACTTATGAGTTTAATTTTACACATAGCCTACATTTACCTTCATGGAAATTTCCCAAATCTGATCTCTTCCTCAAATCCAAGATTTGAATATATTAGGTTTGACAAGTTCATAAACTCATCTTAGAAAAGTGCTACATATCTCATTGCTGGATGTCACTACAGTCACCTTTGAGGGACTCCCCTGGGCAAGCTATGCACTGATGCCAGCACCTAGTGCACCCTTCAAAGCAATTTGGGAATTCTCTTTCTGTGGCCATCAGGATTGTCATCATATTACTCTTGATGTCCTGAATGTCATCAAAATGTCTCGTTTTGGTATTTCTTTTATTTTCATGTAAAGTAAAAGATCACTGGGGGCCAGATCAGGTTGAGTAGGGAGTGTGTTGTAATACAGTTATTTGTTTACTGGATAAAAACTCCCTCATGAGTAGTATCATGTGAGCTGCTGCATTGTCGTGGTGCAAGAGCCATGAGTTGTTATCTAAAATTTTCAGTTAAGATTTTTCCTATCAGTTTCCTTATTGATTTTTACTTGGTCTGCCATGCTTCCCACAGCCAATCATTGTGATGTACAATTGAACACATTTTTGCCATGTTTTAATCATTTCTGCTTGTTACTGGCCATCCTGACCTCTCTTCATCCGTGATGCTTTCTCTCCCATCAGAAAAATGTTTAATCCATTTGTACACTATTGTTTTTCTTCATGGCATTATCCCTACAAACTGAGATAACGTGTGCTTGATTTCACTTCCACTCTTGCCAAGTATAACAAGAAATTTATTAAGAATGTTTATTTATTGCTCTAATTCAAGCTCTGACATTCTCGTGACAGAATGTGAAAATACACAACAGCAATAATGAACATCACTCAGCAAGACACCGCCACATGTTGACGTGAAGATAACTGTGAGATACTGACATACCAAGGTTATGAAACCTTACCGAGTTGTTTGTACAGTGCTGCCAATGTAAGCTCACAGTGGCAAGTTCATGAATTTAATCACCATACCTCATACAACCAGCCAACATTTTTATTTTCATATCTAATAAGGCTTCTCAGACTTAAAATATCCAAAGCACATTCTGTATTCTCACCTCAATTCTGTCACGTTCCATATCTTGGATTATCTTTCACTCACTTCTTTCTCTCACACCCTCATCCATTCAACAGGAAATCCTACCAACCTACATATTCGAAATATGAATACATTCTGAGTCTAACCACTTCTCACGTTCCACATCTTTGATATCCTGGTCTAAGCTGTATCGATGTCTCGCATGGACAGTTGTAGTCTCTTTCTTATTAATGTCGCTGCTGCTAACCTCCTCCCTTCTCCCAGTAGTCAATTCTCCACACACCAAAGCCAGAGCCATGTTTGAGAACGTTCTCTCTGCTTTCCATGCTCCAATGTCTTCCCTTGACCCAACAGATCCAAAATCCTTATGAGGGTCCTCGAGACCCCTGGGATTGACACTGTTGCTCCCTTTCTGATTTTCTTTCTTACCATCCTGTGCACAGCACTGTGTCCACACTGGCTTCCTTCTTGTTCCCTGAGCATGTCAGGACCTGGGAGCTTGCAGTTCCTTTTCCTACTGTGCTCCCTCCTAAGTATTTCACACCTTTATCTCACCTTTCAGTCAGATCACTACACAAACTTTATTTCCCCACAGAGGCTTTTCGTGATCATCCCTTCTAAATAGGTTCCCTGCCCTCTCATATAATACCACTTTATTTCCGCCTCATTTTCCATCCCAGCTCTCATCATCACCTGAGTGAACATGGTATAAATTTTATCTATTTTCTCCCAGTCCTGTCCCATGATCACTCAGGGTATTCTCTCTTTTTGTATATGTCTTATCTCCATCATCTACAACAGGGTTGGCCCCAGAAGGTTTTATATTTATCTTTTAAAATGAAATTAAACATTTTTTTGAGGCTCCCAAATAATTTATTCTATGAATTAGTGGCTGCCTTTCGTTGTTTATTAAGAACAATCTCAAGTACTCATCAACATGAGAGGGTTAATAAAACGTGGTATAGGTACATAGTGGAGTACTACTCAGCCATTTAAAAATAGTGATCTAGTTTATTTTGTAACAACCTGGCTGGATCTGGAGAACATTCATCTGCATGAAATATTGCAAGAGTGGAAAAACACTACATGTTCCCAATACCAAATTGGAACTGATCAACACTTATATGCATGTATGAAGGTAAAAATTCATCGGAAAGTAAGCAGAGAGGATGAGGGAGAAGGGGATGGGTAAATTCACACTTAACAGGAACAATGCACATTTTCTGGGTGAAGGGGACATTTTTATTTTGAGTTAAAGTGTAGAAAAGCAAACTACGTGACTAAAAAGTATAGACCCACATAATATTCTGGGATTTTTTAAAAAGGTAATTTATTATGAGAAGAATCATTTCATGATGTATATGTGTATAAAAACATTGCGCAACTTAAATACATATAATTCTTATGTGTTAGTTGTCCCTTAATAAAGTTGAAAAGAAAATAAAAAGAAAGAAAAAAACTCCATTCTCTATCTGATGGAGAATTTTTGCTTTCTGATTACATATTTAATAGTAGTCAAATAAAATTTTATTAAATCCAGTGTCTGACATCCTGACCTCCTTTTTCTTTCACCACTTAAGAAATCTCCATGAACATGTCACTTTACCCTGACCTTGAACTCATCCCAAGACAGCCCTGGTTCCCAGGGCTCTGCTTCAGTACTGGGTCTCAGACATAGCATCTGGGTCCTGCAGTGAGAGATGGAGAAATCCCAGGAGTATTGCTAAATTGGGAGACTAGCTTCATTATTACTCATCCCCAGTAAATCCTAACATGACTTGTGAGATTCCTTTCAGGATGATTAAAGGAAAGAACGAAACTAATGAGAAGATCACATAGTTCATTTGTAGTTAACATTTCACAGTTCATTTGTAGCAAACATTTCAGGCGGTTATCTTCCAAGATATTTTAAGGAAAATCCAGGGGGGATAAAATGGGTGTCTACCTCGTCATAACCCCCCAGTCAGAAAACACAAGAGGCCATATATCTTTAAAAAAAGAGTACAGGATGTCCAGCAGAGCTGGAACCTAGAGATAGATGGCATGAGGTGACTGAATGTGTATGTGCGTGTGTGCATGTGTGTGTGTGTGTATGTGTTTGTGTTGGTTGGAAAGCTGGCATTGTAGAACAATGAGGAGGGTAGGCAGTGGCCAGATGCCAAAGCATATCTAAGAATTTTGTAGTAACCCAAGTGCCCATATCAATCCATGAATGGATTAACAAATGCTGATATATATATATATACTTTATTTACATCTTATACTCAATACTAATATGAAAACAATATATAAACAACTACAGGCCCACACAAAAGAAAAACACAAGCATAGTCTAGTGAGGGAGAGGAGAGGGGAGAGGAGGAAGCGGGGAGGGTGAAGGGCAGGTTCTCACCTAATGTGCACAAAGTGAGGGTGTTCAGCACAACTTGAACTTTACCTTAGAAATGAAAACAATGTAACCTAAATATTTGTACTCTCATATCAATCTGAAATAAAATAATAATAATAATGTTAAAAGTAAATAAATAATATTTTAAATTAAAATAAAGAATTTGGGGCATTTACAGAGGGCAATGGAGAACACATTCAGGGGTTTTAAAGTCCATTTTGGAGTGATCTTCCCGGTCTCACACCAGGGATATCAAGACCAGTGGTGAAGCTACTGCAGCAATTCGAGGGGGACAAGCAGTGCAATGTGGAGAGAAAGAGAGATATTAAAGCAGGAGAAATGGCTTTTGTCCCTGGAACTTGAGGGTGGAGAAAATCATCTTTAAAGCATTCTAACCTCCTGAGATGAGCACATTGTTCTCCCTCGAGGAGATGGAGAATTCCAGCCTGAGTGACCTCTACGATGCTCCCAGGAAGACTAAGATCCACTCTGCAGATAAAAGGAGCTTTGCCTTCTCCTTAAGTTCTGAGGCATGGGCAGGCTGATGTGGCCTCATTAGGGATATGACTTATTAAAAGAGCTTTCTGACCTGAGACGGAAAGTCAACTCTTACCAACCTGCTTTAAGTAACCTCCGCTCTCATCAGCCTTCCTCAGCTGGAGGAGCACTGGCAGTGAGCCAGGGAGAGGGGCACACCAGGAGAGTCCTCTATGACTCTGCCAAACAGGGCAGTGAGCCAGCGTGGAAGTAATGAATTGTTAGCTGCAGACAGGTTGCATGTGATGCGAGAAACCACGAACCAGGGAGCACCCCCTGCAAAAGCACCATGCCAACCTGTGCTTCTCCAGCCTCAGACCAGGGACCTCTCCTGGGACCTGCTTTGTGCTGTGACTGCCTGCTGACCAATCTAGCATGTACCTGCTGAAATCATCTGTCCCAAACCCACACACTGCAGACTGCAAAGTTTTTGTTTTATAATCTGAATTTCGTACCAGATAACTAGCCCTAAATGATCATTCTCCATCTGCCAGCTCCTCTCCCAAGACCTCCAACAGATCCTTTCTCCACCCTTCTCTGTCTGCCCTGTGTCCTCTATCACCCCAGCCTCTGCTTGAAGACGATTTCTGCTTAGGTTCAGCCACAGGGAATATCGGCAGGAGATTGGACAGTGAAGGAGAGAGGTCAGGCTCTGCCTCCTTCCACCTCTGGCACATCCCCTCTGGCCTCTTCCATGACTATTACTCCCACTGGTGGCCCCTCATCCATGGTCCAACCCTATCTGTTTGTGGTCACTTTTTCCTCCCTATGTTGCTTCAGCCCGAGGGAAAGTAGCAGTTTCTCGCTGTTGCTGGTCTCTGGGTAACACCTCATTCTTTATGTGTTCCCTTAACTTAGCCTACCTCTCTCTGCAAGTGGCCCTTTCATGTATTTCTCTTCATTTAAACCATCTGCAGCAAATTCTGTTTCCTGCTGGGACTCTTATGGGCAGAAATAAAATATGAGTAAATCTTGAGCATCATCTGTGTAGTTGGTGGCACTTGCCATCATGTTGAACATCAGTGATGTGAAAATTATAGGTTAAAATTACATGCTTTCTTACAGATAATCACCTATAAAGGTCTGTTCTAATCCCTTTAAAACAGTCACAGGCATGCTTGGCAAGTCCATAGCAATACTGCATCTTTGCCAAAGCTAAAAGGGCTGGCCTTGGAGTAATTTTCATAACTTCTGTTTGAATCTGAAGTACTCTCTGCAGTATCAGCTCACGTTTAGCAACCATGGTCAGGACGCAGGTCTATTCTATTCTAGGGTGGGGATGTAATTTGAAGTTACGTGGAGGCTGCACCTCAATCTGAACTGTTTGGATCACTTCCCCTTAAATGTAAGTCAAATCCCAACTTTGGATCCCTCTCCCCATAACCTGAGCAAATGAGCAAGCTGTCTGTTTTACTCCTGGGCCAACGCGATACAGAACATAGACCCTTTGCCAGTTTCCACATGAAATCTAATCAACCTTAATATTTTCTGAATTCTATAGACTTAACTAAAGGAGTACTATCCTACTAGATAGCAGCTCCTTACTTCTTGGAAAATAAGCACACAAGCTCTACATGCTGACCACCTGTGTCCTCCCGTATCATTCAGCTCTAGTCATATGACCAGGGAGCTTTAAACACACAAAGAATACAGATCTCCTGCTCTCCACAAATCACCATTTCCATGAGACTATACACACTGCCAGGTGGAAGCCAGGAACACCTCGCCTGGGAGCCTGATGTATATAACTTGTCCTCGTGATTCTTTCTTCAGAGAATGTCCAGATCATCTAGAAGACCTTTTCTAAAACGACCTCAAAGGGCTCATTCAACACTTGGTGTTTACACAAGGGATGTTCACTAGCTAGTTCTCCTTTGCAATGATGTTGCCTTTGTTCTGAATCCCTTAGCCTTCTGCAACACCATCATCAAACTTAAACCTTGTGTCTCTGCCTCTTTACCCACAAATTGAATTAAGGTTTGCAGCATCAATGTATTCTCCCTTTCAAAACAAAGGGCTCACTTTTATTCCCAATCATAAAATAAATATGGCATATTTTATGAATCTGTGCAGCTGTGTGATAATGCCTATGTCCCTAAAAGATGGTGTGCACACATTATGCTTATACACATATATACTTGGTACGCACGCACACATATACATTGAATGTATTTTTAAAAATTGTCTATTGCTGGGAGAATGAGGATTGAAGACCCCATTCTTGGCAAAGGAAAGCACCCCCAGAAAAAGAGAAAAACTAAAAAGTAAGCTGAGTGAGTCAGAACAAAGAAAAGTCAGCTAGTTTACATTTAAGTTAGCCATTGCTAGAAGCTTCTTGCCTTTACAAACACCCTGCTGGGTCTGTGAGCACTCTGAGAATAATGGTCATAGAAGAGGCTATGACAATGTTCTAGAAAAGATACAACTTCTAGGGCATTTCCTGCCCATTAAACAGCAAAGAAGATTCCCGTTGTGGAGATTTGCATTTGCCTGGGGCAGAGAGAGTAGCTCCAGCTCTGAGCTATGGGCAGAAGAACTTATATCCCTTATAGCAGAGGAAAATCCTCTGTGGTTGGGATGGGAGGAAAATGCCTCCCTCCCACCCACCCCTCAGAGCAGATTAACGCAGGTGGCATTTTACTCCACAGAGAACTAGAGGAACTTAACACCTCCCTAGAAATCTGTGTGTGTGACCTCAAGCAGGAGGCTCTCCCAATACAAGGCTCAGATTTCAGATTATTGATGCTACCCTTAAAGTTAATAATAATAATTATTATTATTCATATGATCAATCTAGAAACTGCTGATGTCCTTGTTCCCTCCCTCATCTTACCCTCTGGGCAAATAGACTTCAATAAAATCAGAGTGGAGCAAACACTCTGGGCCATTGCTGGAATTCCATGAAAGGCGATGGACCCCTGAACTCACACTTTCAATTCTACTCTGTGTCTCTTGTCTTTCTTTACCATCACTTCTAACTCTATATTTCTTTAGTCGATGGTCACCAGTTTCCACAGGTCTCAGTGGATGCCGCTCTCTCAGTGGGACCTCGACAGTCTATTATTAATAGCTAAGTTGGAGAGTAAAATAAATTCTTAGAAAGTAGTAAAATCTAAATGCTTTCAATTATCTGAAGTAAAGTGGCTCAGGTGATAAAGTTGCATTTAACGTTCAGGAATTAGCCGACATCACTTTAAAATGCTACTTTAATGTATGCATGATGTATGAAATGACTTTTTTAAACTAAAAATTTATTTTTATGTCCTCTGTACTGGATTTTGTTTAGTCTGTGATACGACTTGGTGCTACTATTTTTGTATTTATTATAAAATTAAACATAATTCTTTGCACATAATTGATGCTCATGAAACTTGTGTTGAGTGATTGAATAGCAAATGAATAGATTTGAGATGCAATGTCCTGCCATATCCCTGCTATTTTTCCCTACCAAGTTGTTAGTGGATTGTCTCTCTCCCTCCATCCACCTTCCCTCATACTTCAGGGAATTCTTATAATTTTTCTATCGCCTTGGCATCCATTCTGAATATAGGTTTACTTTCTTATACCAGAAACAGGGCTCAGCCACTCTTGACAAAATGTCCAGTTACACACCATACCCACATGGCCCAAGCTGGTGGCCAGAGATAAGAATTTAGCAGCATCTCCCCCACCTGAGTCCCTGCTTTCCTGTCACTTCAGGAATTTGCCCAATAACTTAAAGTGACTCACTTGATTCCCACATATAACTAGTTGTCATGTGGTTTTGTCTCACTCTGCCTGATTCTTCATTTCATTTTCACATGACTTGGGGACAAAGGACTGTCCTGATTCATGCAGTCCTCCCTGGCCAGCATCTACAAGCAACAACCCTTGTCCCCTTCTGTGGTGGTATACTGAGTTTGTGCCTTCCATCTGAAGAACATGAGCTACACCAGGCCCCAGGGTGCATTTTCCTGGGATACTAGGGAGAGCACAAGGTCAGCCTTCCAGTGTCAGAGTGATGCCCAGGCAGACATGAACTGAACAAAGGTCAGTCAAGGGCCACAGGGTTGTCCACAAATTTCTTGGGTGCAGGACCTCCTAGTCCTAGTTGGACAATTAACCATTAGGCCGTCCACCAGTTACCATAAACACCCACCACCAGCTCCCTTTCATTTCACAGTAGGGTAGGCTTGCTAGCTGCTCTGGTACCAGAATCCCAGTTTTTCAGGGGGCTCTCAAGACACACACTCCTAGAAATTTACCCAAACTGGGTCTTGTTCTCATGGTTCTAGAAGCAGTTAGCTGCAAAGACAATCATAATCCAGCTAATGTGGTCAATAAGTGAAGCTGATGTTAGGTCCTATACCAGATAACCAGAAAATCTCTGTAGAGTAACACAAAAGAAGTTTATTTCATACCCACATACAGTCCAGAATGAGTGATCCTAATTAGCAGGTGATTCTTTTTGATATAATGGCACCCAGATCCCTTCCATGTTGTGACTCTCTCATCTTCAACATGTAACTTTTGATCTTATACACCTGTCTGCCTCAGCTAGTCAAGGGCAAAGAACACTGAGAATTGGGTTTAAGCTGCTTTTAGAGCTCTTCAAAATGGTACTCATTATGTTAGCTTGAACACCACTGGCAGATTCAGCCATGTGGCCAAATGTAACAGCAAGGTAGGCTGCAAATCATAGTTTGCTTCTGTGTTTAGATAGAAGATGGGACAAATGATGAAAAAAAACTCCCGTCTCCACCATATAGAATTTCAAAAGTGGAGAGAAATAGAGGATATGATATCAAAGTTCAATTACTACCTTTATGTTAATGACACAAATAATTTTGTCCATCTAGATCTCTTTCTTTCCTGAGTACCAGGTCTCATACCCAACTGTACACTGATGTGTTCCTTTGGATTTCCCATTGGCCCTTCAAAATCACAATTGTCCTCATCGCATCTACTATTCCTCTTGGGATTTTTGTGTAATGTTGAGGAAAAGCATAGTTATTTGTTATTGCAGACTTCTTTTAAGGAGGATATCTTTTTTATTACAATTCCCTCCCTGTTTTCTTGAGCAACATGATGGGGTTGGTTATACAAATGTTTGAGTAGAGGCTGGATAACAAGGTAAAATATCTCTTAATAAAGGAAAGAGTGAAGGTTCTGTTCTTCTTGGGAGAGAGATGTGGAATCCAGGAGGATGAGCTTTGTGGATAGAGGAGAGAGAGGGAAGGTAGTCCTAGAGATAAAGACTTGTTTAATATTGATATCATCCAGCTGAGAATTTGTGGAACTGATACATCTAACAGAGATTTTAGCGTTGTTGCTTATGGCATGAATGATGTAAAACCCTTATCTACATAATCGTCAACAGTGTCTTCCTTGCTCAGCGGAGCCTTTGTGAGAGTGATTTATTTTATAAATATTGCAAAGAGTGCCCTAGTTCCCATTTTGGTCAATATCTGGAAGAGAAATAACAGCATTCAAAGTTAAAAGTATCATGGGGACAGTAAAGAATATGCCCCTAAGAATTAGCATTCCAGAGTCCCACCAGTTATAGTATTGATAAAGGTAGAAATAAATTATAAAAGAGGACCCTGTCTGATGTCAGAGATGCTCTTGACTCAGTGAACAGTACGATATCATCTACAAAGTTCTCCAAAGTAAAAATCTGAGTTGTCATCTGTTCATTTATGTATATTCACCACTTCCTAATATCTGTGTGTATCTACATATAAAAAAATAGTTACTGAATGAATGAATCCCTGAGTCATCTTTCTGCTCAATCTACCGCAACCAAACAATACTCAAGTCCTGTTGTTTCTAACTTCTTTTTTTTTTTTTTTTTTTGAGACAGAGCCTCAAGCTGTCACCCTGGTTAGAGTACCGTGGCATTACAGCTCACAGCAACCTCCAATTCCTGGGCTCAAGCAAGTCTCTTGCCTCTGCCTCCCAAGTAGCTGGGACTACAGGTGCCCGCCACAATGCCTGGCCATTTATTTGGTTGCAGCCATGATTGTTGTTTGGCAGGCCTGGGCTAGATTCGAACCCGCCACCTCAGGTGTACATGGCTGGTGCCTTAGCCTGTTGACCCACAGGCGCCGAACCTGTTTCTAACTTCTTGTGTCTCTCAAACACATCTTTCCTCTATCCCAGTGATTTTTAACTGGTGTGTTGTGAGAGGATTTTAGGTGAATCTCAAAAATGTTTAATGATCATTAATTAAATTATTTTTGAAAGAAGTTCAAAGCACAGTTCTTTATTCTTTTGTTTTTTGATCAACATAACTTAAGTGTGCTGCAGAAGTTTAACTATAGTTTCAAGTGTTCCTTGAGATACAAAATGTTAAAAAACACTTCTCTACCCCATCACTTCTACTCCTTTTCTGGCTTCCAACATTTCTTGCTCAGATCAATGGAACAACTTCCCATCTGGTGTCTCAGACCCCAGTCATTATTCTTTATAAACTATGAATTCATCTTCCTAAAATGCAAATCTGTTCCAAAAATTTGGTAATTTCCTTCTTAATCTCTTCTTAATATATTTTTTTACTGCATTATTTAAGATTTCCTATTATTTACAAGGTCATGTCATATGAAATAGAGGCAGTTTTACTTTTTCCTTTTTAAGACGTATGCCTTTAAAATTTTTTTTTTGTAGAGACAGGGTCTCACTTTATCGCCTTTGGTAGAGTTCTGTGATGTCACAGCTTAGGCGATTTCTCTTGCCTCAGCCTCCCGAGTAGCTGGGAATACAGGTGCCTGCCACAACACCTGGCTATTTTTTGTTGTAGTTTGGGCGGGGCTGGGTTTGAACCCACCACCCTTCATATATGGGGCCGACGCCCTACTCACTGAGCCACCGGCACCGCCCAGACATATGCCTTGTTTTCCATTTGCTTGCCTCATTACTACGAATAAAGACTTAACATCCTCAGTAAAATATTGAATAGAAGTAGCAAAATGGACATCCTTGTTTGTTCTTGATAGTAGGAGAAAAGTACTCAGACTTTCATCATTAAGTATATTGGGAGCTGTGAGTTTTTCTTAGATGTATTTCATCATGTTAAGGAAGTTTTTTTCTATCCACAATTTGTTGACTATTATAAAAGAGTATTATGCTTTTTCTGAATTTTTGAAAGGATCAGATTTTTGTCTTTTGCCTAATGCTATACTACATTATACTATGGTAATATAGTAATTATGCTATAGTATACTATGGTAATAGTATATTATCTGAATTGACTTTCAAATATAAAACCAACTTGCAATTTTGGGATAAATCCTACCCAGTCATAGTGTATAATCTTTTTCATATGTGGCTGCAATCAATTTGCTAGTGTTTTTTTTTTTATGGATTTATGTATGTATATTTATAAGCTATATCAGTCTGCAGTCTTCTTTTCTTGTTATGTTTTTGTCTTATTTTAACAATACTGGCCTCATAGTATTTGTTGGGAAGTGTTTCTCCTCTTATATTTTTGGGAAGATTCCATGAATTATTGATATTGAGTCTTCTTTGAATGTTTGATAGAATTCACAAATGACACCATCCAGGTCTTGGCTTTTCTTCATTAAAAGTTTTTAAATTACTAATTTAATTCCTTTACTAATATATTAAGATTATCTTTTTCTTCTTGTGTTAGTTTTGGTGATTTATGTCTTTCTGGTAATTTGGCCATTTCATTTAACTTACCTAATTTGTTGGCATACAGTTGTTTATAGCATTCCTTTATAATCCTTTTTACTTCTGTAAAGTCAGTAGTCTCATTCTTTCCTGACTTTAGTCATTTGATTATTCTATTTTTTTTCCTTTGGCCACTTTAGCTAACAGTATCAATTTTGTCAATGTTTTCAAAGAAGCAACTTTTTTCTTTATTGTTTTTTCTATTCTGTTTCATTTTATCTGCTCTAGTTTCTTTCATTCCCTTCTTTTTGCTTACTTTTGGTTTAGTTTGCTTTTATTTTTCTAGTTTCTTCAGGTAGAAACATAAGCTATTAATTTAAGTTATTTCTCATTGTAAAAATTTAGATATTTACAGGTATAGATTTTCCTCCAAGCACTGTTTTAGCTGAATTCCATGAGTTTTTGTATATTGCATATTTGTCTTCATACATCTCAAAATATCTCCTGATTTTACTTGTAATTTCTTCATTGCTTATTTATTAGTGTGTTGGTTGTTTAATTTGGTTATTTAGTGGAGTGTTGATTGTTTAATTTCTTCCTTATTTGTGAAGTTCCCAAATTTCCTTCTGTTATTGATTTCTAATTTGATTCCCTGTGGTTAGAGAACATATTTTGCTTTGTATAATTTCAGTTCATTTTAAATTTATTGACATTTATTTTGTTGCCTAGTATAAGGTCTTGTCCTAAAGAATGTTCCATATGTGCTTGAGAGGAATGTGTATTCTGCTGCCAGTATGTGGAGTGTTCTGGAGTGTCTAATAGATGTCTTTCAGGCGTAGTTGGCTTATAGTATTGTTCAGGTCTTCTATTTTCTTATTGATCTTCTGCTTAGTTGTTCTGTCCTTTACTAAAAGTCAAGAGTATTGAAGTCTCCAACTATTTTGCTAAATTATTTATATTTCCCTTCAATTCTGTCACTTTTTGCTTCATGTCATTTGGATGCATCTTTGTTGTTAGATGCATATATATTTATAATTATTATATCTTCCAAATGGATGATTCTTTTGACATTATAAAATATTACTCTTTATCTCCAGTAACCAGGAACTTCTCAACAGGTGAGCTGGGCCCCCGGTATTGTTGGCCTATCATGCCCAGGATAGAGCTCTTGCTTTATGATTGGGAGGCTGGGAGGCAGATTCTCTCTGTCATGTCAGCCAGAATAGAACTTTTGCAGTATGGGGCTTGGGAAAGGATAGGAAGGGTCAGTAGTTGGTTCCTACTAGGGGGAAACTGGTAGCCGTAGACTGATTACTGAGGAGAGATGGAATCTTCTTGGCAATGTTGGCTTAGAGTAGTGCTTCTGTAATATGGAATTGAGGTGGGTGATAAAGGGTGGGCTGTGGCTCAGATGCTATAAACTCCCACTGTTATTGCTGAGATTTAGTAGATTTTCGTGAAGGAATGTTTCTCCTGTTGCCTTATGTCCTTAGGACAATTTCCAGAGACTTTAAATAATCTCTAAAACAAAATTTTCACTGGATTGTTGTTTTGTTAGAGAGAGAGTCTGCCAAATTCTTTATCCTGTTTTTCTGGAAGTCTTACCCCTCCATGACAAATTTGTAAATTAATAGCTAGGAGTAGGTAGAACCTATTTAGGTTGAATTCTACCTAGAAATTCCTGATTATTAAAGTCACCATGACCAGAAATGAGGAAAAACAAGGCATGGTCCTTGGCAGCACCTAATTATAAAGAAATAAGAGTTGGCTGCTGAGTGGCCACATATTTGCCTTTCACTTCTCTAAGAGATCAATCTCATTACTCAGCAACTCAAAATTATGGCAGTAATAAAAGTGCAATTGCATTTGTGTGAAGGCCTAGCCCAACTCAGTGCTTTGGATTGCTTGTAAGCTCTGTCGGCTAATGCCAAGGCAGGAGGCTGATTAGCAAGAGGTCATAGATTAAAAAAAAAAACACAACAACAAAACCAAAACTCCCAACATTCTGATTATCCAGGTAAAATGGAAAGTGGAACCTGGTAGAAATGAAGAAATGTCATTCTCAAATTGGGAAGTGCTTGTTAGAAGAGGACCTAGTAGCAGGCTGATATAGATTGGAGAGGTCTCAGAAATAAAGATTTGTCATGTTTACTGGGCATGGGTGTTTGCTTGGTGGTATAATTATCAGAAGGCCAAGGATATCCCACCAGCCAGGTAAGGATGTTCCAGGAGAGGAGAGTGATGAAGTAGTCTTAACAGGGGGTCAGCCCCAGGGAAATGCAACCACTTTCTACCCCTCGCAGCCCTGGGGAGAATGAATGTTGAGGCATGAGCCAGATCTCACTGTTCATGGGGCAGAAAGTCAAAATGGGACCCAGCATACAGACTGGCAAGGATGGACCATGTACAGCAGCCTGAGAGAATTCTCCTAAATACTCAATGATTGGGTCCTGGATCTGAGGTGAGAGCCAACTGGCTGCAGCTATAGGCACCTGAGACCCTGGGGGGCAAATAATTGGGTAGAAAAACACAACTCTTCTTACTAGACAGCTCAGGTTAACAATAATAATCACAGTGGTAATAGTAGTAGTGAGAGCAGCAGCAAGCACTTATATTTCACTCACAATGAAATAAGAGTTGGGTGGGCTGTCTTCTAAACATGCATGAAGTAAATCTAGTATTATCCCTCACTTTAGAGATGAGAAATCTAGAGGCAAAGAATATTTAGGTATCAGCACTTATTGGAGCCAGGGTAGAAACC
The DNA here is from genome assembly GCA_963573935.1 of Arctocebus calabarensis. Taxonomy (NCBI): domain Eukaryota; kingdom Metazoa; phylum Chordata; class Mammalia; order Primates; family Lorisidae; genus Arctocebus; species Arctocebus calabarensis. Next base: position 44,788 of record CAUYON010013836.1, read on the forward strand.
CAAACAATCTGGTTCCAGGGTTCATGTCTTAACCCCATACTCTACCACATTGGATGATCTTGGAACCTACTTTCTCACCCTTAAATGGGAGGAATAATAGATACCTCATCAGGTTGTAGGGAGGAGTAAATGAATGTGGAAGCACATGGAAGCCAGGAATTCTGGCCCTTCTGTTTATTGTTTGTGAATGTCGTAAGCCCCAGGCTGTCCTCAGATACAATCCCTTCTGCCTGCTGATTGTAATAACTGAAAATGATCTGGAGATAGAACTTTAACTGTATTAAAGTTTCATTGCTTAAGCTGAATAGGGTACTTAAGTATTCATTGTATTATTCTTTATACCTTTTGTATACTTCAAATATTTCTCAAAAAGCCAAAAAGAATAAAAAATAAGTATGTGTCAGGGTGGGGTAAGGAGAGTAGACATCAGAATATATAACCTTAGAGTGGCGTTAAGATCAGCTTTATTGACTTGACAATATTGACCATTCTAGCTTTCTAGGCTCCATCTGGACACATCTGGAAAAAAAAGCATATGTTTCGGACTGAGAGTGAGAGTGGTGGGAAGGAGTGAGAGTGGTGGTAGGAAAATGCCACTGGATGAAGTAATTAGAAAGTCCATGAGTAGCTGGGTGTTGTGGCGGGCGCCTGTAGTCCCAGCTACTCGGGAGGCTGAGGCAAGAGAATTGCCTAAGCCCAGGAGTTGGAGGTTGCTGTGAGCTGTGTGATGCCACAGCACTCTACTGAGGGACATAAAGTGAGACTCTGTCTCTACAAAAAAAAAGAAAGTCCATGGTGATATTCCAGAGAGCAGCTTTCAAATAAGCTGGCAATAATTCTGCCTCTTTCTACAAAAGAATCCATATATTTTGTCCACAGATATATATCTTCTATTGGTTTAGTAAAGGATGGATCCCAAGAAAAAGGAGGGACCAGGGATAAAAGAGGAACTAAAACATGTTAACAGAAAAGTTTGACTTAGTCTCCTGGAATTCCAGGCAAAAAGTATAATATGGAATTGACTAACCTCAGATAATTAGAAAGGAAGCTATAGGCCAATTCCTTAAGAGAAGCATTTTCCCTCCTTCTAGAGTTGGCCTTTGATACCTTGGGATACTTTCAAGTAAAAAGATTAGTTTAAATCACCCTTAAAAAAGGAACTTTAAAAAAGGGATCAAAGTTTCACAGTGAATATTTAATAAAAGAGCTTTGTTGGACTGAATCTTGGGAAATAAAATATATATTAAAATAAGTTTATTTTATTTTACACTTGAAATCGAAATTGTGCACGCAACTTCCTTCCACTCTTTGAATGAACTGAGAGAGAACCAACTGCTGACTTTTTTTCAGTGGGATTTTCCCAACAAAAGTGTATAATGGAATGAAATAACATTCTGAAATTCATGTTTGACTTTAGCAGCATGATCATAAAAAGAGTTATTTTTTTTTTACAAAAACTCTTTGAGTGCTTTATCAATTTTCTCAAGCGCTCCTCTTATTCCTTTGATATTCAAACCATTCTCTTTCAAAGTCTTCATAGTATCATTGTCCTTGCTGTTTTCTCCTCTCTGATGGCTAATTGCTCTAACTCTTCCAAATATGTGTACCCATTTGTGACAGCCTTTGCATAAGATGCCAGCCATACTTTCACCGACTTGCTGAAATCCTGCCCCTTTCCTTTTTATAGCTATTAAATAATAAATGTGTTTATTCTTCTTTAAAACACAACAAATTCATAAGAGATCTGGGAAATGTAAAACAATGTTGAGGTAAAAATTTATTTTTCATGAAAACCTATTTTACATCTGTGTAATTTATGTCTATGTATTCGGTTTACCTAAAATAGGACTTAACTAAGCATTTCTGGGCTGTGTGACTGATAGGTTTGCTTTTTTTAAATTTTCAATAAATTTGGGGGTACAGTTTTTTTATTACATGGATGAATCATATAGTAGTAAAATCAGGGATTTTAGTGTGCCCATTGCTTGAGTTGGGTACATTGCACCCAATAGATAATTTTTGATTCCTCATACCCCCTTCCATGCTCTTTTTCTTATTTTCCAATGTCTATTATTCCACTTTGTATAACCACATATATCACATCTAACTCCCACTTGTATGTGAGAATATGTGGTATTTGTTGTTCCATGCCTGAGATACTTCGTTTAGGATAATGGATCTCTACTTCCAGTCAAGTTGGTGCAAAAGACTTTATTGCATTCTTTTTTATAATCAAATACTATTTCAAGGTATCTTGAAGGTATCATATCTCTCTATATATATATAGATATATATACATACATATGTACATATATATATATACACACATGTACATATACATACACATATATACACACTACATATTCTTTATCCACTCATCAGTTGATGAGTATTTAGATTGATTCCATATCTTTGTGATTGTCAACTGTGCTGTGATAAACATTCAGGTGCAGGTGTCCTTTTGAAGTAATGACTTCTTTTCTTTTGGGCAGATACTCTAGAGTGGGATGACTCTATTTGGCAAGGTGTGGTGGCTCACGCCTATAATCCTAACCCTCTGGGAGGTCGGGGTGGGTGGATTTCTTGAGCTCAGGAGTTTGAGACCAGCCTGAGCAAGAATGAGACTCTATTTCTACTAATGATATGAACAACAACAAAAAAAACCTAGCCAGGCCTGGTGATGCATGACTGTAATCCCAGCTACTCAGGAGGCTGAGGCAATAGGATCATTCAAGCCCAAGAATTTGAAGTTGCTGTGAGCTATGATGCCATGGCACTGTACCCAGGGTGACACAGTGAGACTCTGTCTCAAAAAAAAAGAGAAAAAGATAGCTCTTTGAGGTATGCCCATAATCTTTTCCATAGAGGTTGTGCTAATCTGCATTCCCACCAATAGTGTCCACATGCTTTATTCCCAGGGTGTTGATCACCTGCCAACCAGGGAGAGATTGAGCTATAAGGATGTAGATGGCATAGGAAGGAATAGACCCTGGTGGAATGTGGGAGGAATGTGAAGGAGTGAGGACTAATGTCTGAAGTGGAGACCTTTGCTCCCCTAGGGAACCTTGCAACCATGGGGGTTCAGATAACGAATGCTTGAGTAAGGGCAACAGCTGTACCAAACTCTTGAAGTGTTTCCCAATTGCCCCTTATAAAGAGGACTACAAAGTTAAAGAAGCAGTAAACAACATGCTTAACAGCTGGTGCACGGCAAAATCGGTGACACATTTTACATGGCTGTTTCTTGTAACTGCCTCTGATAAAAGCTGAGGCAAAATACACAAACGCAGCCTACTGCAGGTGATTCTGTGAGGGGCTGACCTGAGTATGGTTCGACATGCAGTCTGCCTGCATTAGTTATCTATTGCTGTGTAACAAATGACTCTCAACTTATCAGCTTAAAACAACAAACATTTAATATCTCATAGATTCTGTGTGTAAGAAATCCCAGGAGCAGCTTAGCTGAGGGTCAACGCTGGCTAAAGTCATCTGAACATGGTCTGAGTCTGGAGGATTTGTGTCCAAGCTCATTTGTGTGTCTGCTGGCAGGAGGTAAGGCTTCAATTCTTGCTATGGGAGCCTCCCCATAGGATTTCTGATGGCATGATGTCCTCTTGATGGAGTGATGAGAGAGAGAGAGAGAAAGAGAGAGAGGTCATGACCAAGACAGAAGCCATGGTCTTTTATAACTTGATCTTAGAAGGGACATACATCATTTCTGCAACATTCTATCATTCACTCTAGTACAATGTGGAGGGGTCTGCACAAAGCTATGAATACTAGGAGGTAGTGGTCATCTTTGCAGGGGTGGATCTTGGAGACTGGCTACTGTACTGCCCCTGGGTTGATTGGCTATAAGGAAAAGCAGTTTTAATATATAACAAAGAACTAGGAAGAGGTAAGGGCTCAAGAGAAGAAAGAAATGGAACTATTATACCTATCTTGAGTGTCTTGCTTGTACTGTATCACATCATACCTTTGTTTAATTCTTAACAAACTGTTCACTTGTTATTAAAAAAAGAGAGAAAGAAATGGAACAAATTTAAAGAACTCATGGAATAAAGGGTGTGGAGGCTGTGGTAGGGCTGTCCTGTACAGTTATCCTGGTTGTACACTGCACTATTTTAGAGGGTCCATTTATGTTGACTGTATATTAAGTCATATATTGCTCAAGTGGAGGCAAGCACAACCTCTTTTCTGAAGAAGTTTGACATTAAGGGGGCTTCACTCTAGTCACCTCTTCATCATACAGAAATGACTCATGCAGGAATGGAAGCTGAGTCTGTGCAGCCCATTCATTTTCTGCATAGATCAGGTTGGAGGCGGCCACTCTTTGAGGGTGTCTAACTGGCATCTGTGAGCATCTGGGACTGGGTGATGCTCCCTTCTTCTGCTGAAGGAACCAGTGAAGGTGGGTGTGATGAGGGTGTCACGGGAGAGCAGCTGAACTTGGGGATGGCAACACGACTCGCTAAGCAGGCACAGCCGTGAGGCAGAGTTGCTGTTTTGTTTTTTAACATCTGCAGTTCCATTTACATCTCTGTCAAAGGAAAGGTTGACAGAGACACCATAACTCTGGAATAAAGCCCCAGAGATTCATAGATGGGAAATCAGAAAATATCAAGTTTTATTTCTGGAATCATCAGTGACTTTCTATGTGACTCTGTGTGATGGGCTGAATTGTTTTGCCCCGAAATTTATATGTTCAAGTCCTCAGAATGTGACTCTATTTAGAGAGGGGGGTCCTTCAAGAGCAAATTAAGTTAAAATGAGGTCGTTAGAGGCCCTGATCCAACGTGATTGGTTTCCTAAGAGGAGAATAGGACTGAGACATGTACTAAGAGACGACCACATGAGGACTCAAGGAGAGGATCACCATCAAAAAGCCCAGAAGAAAAGCCTCAGGAGGACCTCCATCAATACTTTGATCTGGGACTCCTGGCCTCCAGAATTGTGAGACAATAGAATTCCGATGTTTAATACACCTGTTCTGTAGTACTTTGTTATGGCAGTCTAGCAAACTGTCATACTCTGCACAAGTCTTTATGTCTCTGTGCTCTGGTCTTGCAATTCTTACAGCAATGGTAATTCCTTGTCTAAGGATATTATGAAACATATTGCACATAGGGCTGCTGCCAACACATGCGGTGCTTGTGTGCAAATTAAGAAAAGATGCCCTTTGGTTGTTGTCTCCCTAGCTGTACAAAAGCTTCTGAGTTTAATTAAGTCCCATTTGTTTATTTTTGTTGTTGCTGCAATTGCCATGGCAGTCTTCTTCATGAAGTCTTTCCCCAGGCCGATATCTTCCAGTGTTTTTCCTATGCTTTCTTTCAGGATTTTTATTGTGTCATGCCTTAAATTTAAGTCCTTTATCCATCGGAAATCAATTTATTTGAGTGGAGAAAGGTGTGGATCCAGTTTCAGTCTTTTACATGTAGATATCCAGGACTTCCAGCACCATTTATTGAATAGGGAGTCTTTCCCCGAAGGTATGTTCTTGTTTGGTTTATCGAAGATTAGGTGGTTGTAAGATGTTGGTTTCATTTCCTGGTTTTCTATCCGATTACACATGTTTATGTCTCTATTTTTATGCCAGTACCATGCTGCCTTGACCAGTATGGCTTT